>LPNX010430984.1:260945-339235 GCA_001517045.1 Pseudotsuga menziesii | reverse complement strand
CTATGTATTAAATTTTGAGTATATTATACAAGTTTATTACGTTTAGCCGTGCACCCATTCAATTTATTGTGGTTGACTAAATCGCGTGCGCGTTTTTGCTCTACAAATCGCGCGCGCGTTTTTGCTCTTCAAATCGCGTGCGCGTTTTAGAACTACAAATCGCATGCGCGTTTTGTAGTTCTATAACGCGTACGCTATTTTTCTTCCTATCCTACATGTTCCATGACATGTCAGGCTGGGGTTGAACCATACCAAGTGCTATGTCAGGCTCGGGTTGATGTATTTTTTGGTAGCATGATGTTGTTTTTGAAAACTAGGATTGCATCTTAAAGGTCCATCATCTTCTTGCACTGACCCATGTTTTTTGTTTCTTCTTCAAATAAGTAGTTTTAAATCTCTTATTGGGTATCTTATTATTTGGGTAATTATCAAAAGTTTTAAATCTCTTATTGGGTATCTTATTATTTGGGTAATTATCAAAACTAATTAAAGCTAATTTGTTTTTGAAAATGTAATATCATATTTAGAGATCCTAATTCGAATTAGAACCTGTCCACTTTAGTTGTCGTTTTCTTGACTGTCAAACTGTTGGTTATGGCCTTTGTCTTTTCCATTCTGTGTGTGAGAGTGTGAATAGAGTCGACCTGCCAGTTCGTATGGGGTCGATCTGTCCATAGATCGGTGTATAAATAAATAAAACGGGGGCGATTTACCTTGTTGATATATATATATATAGATCGGTGTATAAATAAATAAAACGGGGGCGATTTACCTTGTTGATATATATATATATATATAGATCGGTGTATAAATAAATAAAACGGGGGCGATTTACCTTGTTGATATATATATATAGTTGTTGACAGTTTTATTTATATATCTGGAAGGTTTCGAGGGTGTCTATTAAGTGCAGTACATCTTCTTGTTAATCATTTTGTTTTGGTATTGAATCTGATCTGCCGTTTCGGAAACCAATACAAAGTCTATAGTTGCCGAATTTTGGGGCGTATTCATTGATCGGTGCTTAAACACGGTGTTAATTGCAGCTCGTATGTTGTCAAAATTTGTGATTACACCGATTCTGTTACTGATACTGTATCCATGATTAGTTTTTGTTTCGCTTGTGTTGCCCTCCCGGGGCATTCCTCCCACTTATAAAAGGCACTGCAACACGCGGTCCATACAGTTCTTCGATCGATCCTAGATCCAATGACTCTCTCTTGCACTCAAAACACGATGCCTTCAACAAATTTCTCATCTTTACAAAGAACGATAGCCTCTTACTCAAAAACCCTAACCCTAACCCTAACAAAGAACTATAGTTTTCTATCAGAGAAAAGAAGCAGCAGAGAAGGATCAGCAGGTAGAAAGAGAAGGTTTTTTAGTTCTGGGTTGAAATCAACAGCTCAGATCATATCAATTTCAAGCGAACAAAACCCCTTAGAACACACTTACTTTGAAACAAGCCGAGCCGAGCCATGCCTGCTGTGAAAATATTGATAAAGTCTCTGATTTTTAGCTTCTTGATCTACTGTTAAGTATCTGTATTTAACAGAATCAAACACCAGAATAAGCGTTTCCCAACATTTCATATCATCTGCAAACATACGTGGAGCAGATTGGTGTGTTATATGCCATTCAAATGGCAGGAAACGTGTAAATTAGGCCACGCGTATGAGTAATCCAGTGTCCGAGGAGATAGAACGTGACTGCATGTAGCTAAAGCTCGCAATTCTTTCTTCCAATTTTCTCGCCATCTGAGTAGCATATATTATATGCTCTCAAACATGTTCTCCAGGTACACTGTTAGCAGAAATTTGCCTTCCCCTCGTTCTTTTTTTCAATGGGAGCTCCATAGTCAACGTAACTCCTGGCTTCTGCGCAGCCATGGAGGCATTTGACTTAGTATCTACATTATTTTGTATACCTACTATTTCATTGAGCTTTTATTTATTTGAAGAATAGTTTTGTTTACATTATTTTGTATAACTACTATAATTCTTTTTGTTTTCTTGAGCTTTTAATAGTTTTATTTATATTATTTTGTATATCTGCATCCTCGTTTATTTTAATCGAATCACTTTCCTCTGAGCTTCTGGTTTCTAGTAATTTTTGTTCTCTGCTGTTCAATCAGAGTTCATATAAAATTAGTTGCGCCAGAGTCATTCTCTGCCATTCAATCAAAGTTCATATAAAATTACTCTCCGAACAACTTATAGATATTGTTTTCTGCCAGATGTAGGAGTTACTTTAGAACTTTAATTATTAACGTTTACTTAGATCCATTTTTACTCAATGAATCTCATAAAATGTATAAAATACTATAATACTATTTGTTTCTGGGGTAAAGTGACGAAAAGATGTAAACAAATATTTGTTTGTAAGGTATTAATACTAAAAGATGTAACTGTATATTGAAGAATATAGTTTTATTTTTACTAATAAAATTATGTTTTTTTTGCTCGGAAGAAAGGACTTTCTGCCTGCATATTAAGTGTTTATATTGCTATTTAATTTTGTCAATGTTTCAAATTAAATTTAGATTTAAATTCATATAAAATTGAAAGAAATAATATAAATCTACATCATTACTATTAAATATGCTGAATATATAAAGATTAATTTATTTTTGGACTCTAATTAAAACTAATAATTTTATTATAATTACTTATTTAATATTTTAAAGTTATTTTAAATATTTAATAGGTTATTATTTTTTTCATCAAAAATGATGGTTAAGATTTAGGAAGACCCATATATATATATATATATAAACTAATTCTAGTTAAAAACAATTTATCTTATTCATTTGATTTCACTAGGAAAACATAATTAATTAATTGATTATGATTAATGTTAAATTAAAGTATTACTGATTTTGGAATAAATATTTTTTTTTAGATGTATATAGTAATGATATTAGAATGAGGACTTTTTCTATGTTTTATAATGAACTATTTTAGAGTTACTTTAAATATTTAATAGCTTATTGAGTTTTTTTTCCTTAGTGATGATGATAATTAAGGTCTATCCCAATTCATATATACACTTACCATAAGTAAAACAATTTATTTTTTCTTTTAATGTTACTAAAAAAACTATAATTGATTGATAATTTTATCGTAATGCTACCATGAAGCCATAATTAATAAATTAATAAATTCATAATTAAAATTAAAGTGGCATATCTCTTATTTTGAGATAAACACTATTTATTTTAGATGTTTATATTAATGATATTAAAATTAGGATTTTTCCAGGTTTTATAATCTATACTATTTTAATTTTTTAATAAGATTATTTCATTATTTATTAAAATATATCTTTAAATCATATTAATTAAGTAGAAATATAAAAAAGTAATATTTGTTTTTCTTACAATTTCGCTATTTGACTAAGGGTAATTATTCATATTACTTCAAGATCTTTATTCCTAATTAACTTGTTTGGATGCCTCATTATTTCTATAGCCTCTCAGAATTGTCATTTGTACCAGTGATCTTCCTTTAAATGGACCTAAAAGGATCTTGGTGTCTTCCAAGCATACATGGTGTCTGTTCTGGAAGGAATGTTTTGCTAGTGATGAGGTATGAATTCACTCATTTTTAATGCCCTCCTTAGGATCTTCTAACTTTATGTGGATCGAGTGTCATGTTTCTCCAACATAACATTTCCCACATGAAGACATAACCTTGTATACACCTTTCCATTGATGGTAGTCTTCGTGTCTTTTATGGGCTTCATTTTCTCTCTAATAGTCTCCATTGGCATAAACAAGGTTGAAATTTTTTTCATTCTTAGGGCCTTTTTAATTTAAGGAAGGTAGAATCTCTTACTAAAGGTTTGACCATTTTGAGATGCTTTCCTAGTAATGAGGTATGATTTCACTCATTCTTGATGTCCTCCTTAGGATATTTTAACCTTATGTGGAACAAGTGTCATGTTTCTCCAACATAACATTTCCCACAAGAAGACATAACCTTGTATACACCTTTCCATTGATGGCAGTCCTAGTGTCTTTTATGGGCTTCATTTTCTCTCTAATGGTCTCCATTGGCTTGAAAAAGGTTAAAATTATTTCCTTCTTAGGACCTTTGGAATCTTGTCAGTGACCCCTCTAATGTAAGGAAGGTAGGCTCTCTTATTGAAGGTTTGGCCATTTTGAAAGTTAGAACCCCTCTCTATTTTCTCAATAGATGTTCTTATAATTTTGTTATTCTTATATTCTATGTTCTTAATTTTTTTTGATAGATGGTGTTTCTCTTCCTCAGAATGTTCCTCATCTGAGATTATCATGCCTCTCGTAATTAGAGTGTTCAGAACTCCAATATTTTGAGAAGGGTCGTGATATGAGTCTACATGAAGATCCCTCTCAATGTTAGTTTTCTTCCTAAAGACTTTATTACCAAGAGTTCCCTCTTGCCTCTTGGTAGCCATGTACATTTAGGAACTTGGAATGCTTCCATTTTATTCTGAATCCATGGTTTGATTAATGTCTTTATGACGACTATTGAGGTGCTCAAATAACTTGTTCTTAGTGTCATCCAAATATCTTATCCATATTGTGAGCCTCAAGAAGTAAGCTTCTTTAGAATTTTTATTTTTGTGCTAGAAAATATATAATAGAAGAATTCCTATATCACCGTAGTTGCAATGAGTTAAAAGGAGAGGACGGTAAGTATTGTAGCAAATATTTTGATTACCCATATTGATTTTCTTTTTTATGCTAAGAAAGATACTTTTTATCTTCTAAATTAGGGTTAATAACCTCCTAATAAGATCTTAATTTTCTCTTGTCCCCACAAATTCTCATTACTTTAGAGGTAATAATACTTTTAATATTATCACTATTATGCAAAGTGATCTCCTCCTTGAATTCCCATTGATTTAACCAAGACAAGGCATCTTTCTGCAATCCTAGGTTAAGTTTCATGTGGTTTCGAGGCCATTAATTTTGATGTCAAAATTTACAAGTTTTCAAGCCATAAATTTTCATTAGCATTTTTTATGCAATTAATAAAATTTAATTTGTTCTTTTTAATTACATTGATCAACAACACTTATGGTATCAAAATTTTCAATTACTTGAATTTAAAATAAGTTGTTTTTGTTTCAATCATATCGGTTTAAAAATCTACTATCTGCTACTCAAATTTGGATGATCGGAAGATTTGTTTGCATTCATCATTATTCCCTTTTAAGTCTCTTCTACTTGAGAATGGACTCAAATATTTGGGATTTTTTATGAAACCAAATGCTTATTGTATTGCTAATTGGAAGTGGCTCTTAGAAAAAATTGGAAAAAGATTTTTGGGATGGAGTTATCATTGGCTCTCTAGAGATGGTAGATTGGTTTTGATTAAATCTATTTTGGAAGCCATTCTGGTATTTTGGATGTCTCTTTCTTGGATACCCAAAGGTAGTTTGGAAACAATGCAAAAAGTTTGTTTCCCTTATCTTTGGAGGGGAAGTGCGGATCATCAGGTTATGGTGTGGGTTCAATGAGAGTGATTAGCCATCCCAAAAGCACTCGGGGGTTGGGGACTAAAAAACATATTTCTATTTGCAAAAGCATTGGTTGCAAAGGTCTCATCGAGACTTATACTTTCCAAAAGTTTTTGGTCTTGGGTGGTTCATCAAAAATACATTGCCCCTCTTTCTATTCTGGATTGGATTAGATTGACTGATAAACAAAGAGGTGGTTTCTCTGTTATTTGGAAGGTTGTATTACATTCCTTTGGTCTTATTGGTTCTGGTGTGATATGTCAGGTTGGAAATGGTAGACTAGTTCGGGTTGGTTTGGACCCTTGGGTGGGTTCCGATGGTTCCCACCTATTATCTGCAGAATTAAGTTTTTTTTTGCTGGTAGGAGTATATATTTCCTATTTCATATGGTTGTTCCTAAGATATCAATGATGTGGCATCAAGTTTGGGTTACTGGCTATGATTTGGGATTGATGATTGAATTTTCAGTAGAATGGACAAATTACCTAACAACACTGAGAAATTATCATATTAGATTGTGAGATCGAGAGGATTCATTGGTCTGGGCACATCACTCATATCAAAAATATACACCAAAGCATGTTTATATACAATTAAACTTGGAGGTACACAATCGGTCTATTATTTGGTGGTGGAAGAAACTTTGGAAATTAAAGTGTCCTACCAAAGCTAGACTTCTATGCTGGACTATTTTGGAAAACAAAGCCCCAACTTGGGAAGTTCTTCAACGTCGATGCTTTCAGGGTCTAGGTAGATGTGCACTTTGTTGCACCTCTCTTGAAACTCTAGATCACCTCTTTCTACACTTCGAGTACACTCAACAAATTTGGCAGGGGGTCGGATTAGGACTAAATTCCTATTTTTTATGGCATGGTATTAATTTTGTGGAGGCTTTCCGTGTATGCTTTGCTGAGCGGGGATACTTAACTTATAAATCACTTCCTTGCGTTTTTTGTTGGGGTGTCTAGTTGGCCAGAAACAAAACCACTTTTCAAGATCAACGAATGCCTTTGGAGCTGGTTGTTGCCAATATTTTGGTTGTTTTTCAACATTTTCCTCAGAAAAAATTGAGTATTTCTGTTAGAGTTGTTCGGGTGGAGGTGATTAACCATATTAGACCTTGGGTATTTTTCGTGGCTCCTCACAGGAGAAACAACTCACTTGTGGGGGTGGGGGTTGTCTATATTTATCCAATTCTCACTCCTTTCACTTATCGGCTCGCCTAGGAGAGGTTATAACAATTTTACAGGATTGATGGCTTTACAACCTCTTCTCTTATTTGTTGTGGAAAATAATTGTCGTACTTTGCAAGTATTTGGTGCTTCAATTATTGTGATTGATTGGGATAGAGGAGTTAGCAGGTGTGATGTGTTACGTCTTCTTCTTATTCTTGAGGAAGTGACTCTTTTACAACAAAGATTTGACAGTATATATTTTCCACATGTTTACAGGGAATGGAATGGGGTGGTTGACCGACTTTTGAAGGAAGCGACACAGCTTCCATTTGGATCTTGGAAGATCTTAGAACATGATTCAACTCATAATTATAATTATTATCATCGACCGTTCAATGAGGAACAAGTGCTTGCTGTTTGAACATGGATTAAAGGATAAAATTTTGTGGATATATTTTTCAATATATGATATATGTAATCTATTTTTTGGCTAAAGCTTGTTTTGATTTATCAATGGATACTTTTCCGGATGTAAAAGCTGTAAAACGTTTTGTGATATTGTGGGATCATTTTATTGTTTTTGGTTGACAATGTATGTGGTACTTTATATACCTTTTATACGTATGATAATGTAATCTTGTTCATATCTAAAATAAAATTACGATTTTTTTCGTGGAAAAAATCAATTGGTATCGTTAATGCTACTATTTTTTTTTCAAATGGTGTCCCAACTAGAAGAAATGATGGTAATTTTTTTTCAATCCTTTATGCACAAAGTATTAAAATTTTGAACTCTCTAATGAAATATTAAACAAACACTTATTTGTCAAGATCATAAAGTCTTGAATATTATATCCATAATGTTTGATTGGACCCCCTCGACTTTAATTTTATTTCAAAAAACGCTCATATAGCCTTTTATTATCACATGTTCATTATGATATTCTGAATACCAAATTGATGCTCCCATAACACCTACCTAACCATATAAATTCCATACATGTTCAAAACTAAAGAATATAGACCTAATTCCAATTATATTGGTTAGATCCATATCACATAGCCTATGGGATCTAAATTTGAGAGAGTTAAGCATTAATTTCACCTTGTAGCCACCCATTTTCTACTCCGCATGTTTTAACCATAGATTCAAAGAATAATAGACAATTCTGTTAGTAAAGATGAAAACAAAGAATTTTCATTCCCCCCTTCCATATTTCTCCATTGCATCATAGTCTCTCACAACATAATATAGTTGGTTCATGGATCCTAACTAATCTCCTTAGGGATATTTTTTTACGCGGTGAACCTCATCCTCTATTAATATGGAAAACAATTATCATCATTTTCAAAAATAGGATGCTCTTGCTAGCACTCCAAGAGCCTCAAGAGTAGTTTTATTCTTCCCTTTTGGATTGTTTTTTTCTACTTTTCCTTCACTTAAGAAACTAATAGATAATATTTGCTTTATAAAAATGTCTTGCTTGAAATTTGGCAATGTACACCCCTAATTACCCCATATTCAATCATCCTCACATTCCTTAAGGTACATATGTAATATATTTGAATTGAAAAGAATAATTAAATATTATATTTAATGAGAAATTTGTGGTTTCATACTTATTTGAAAATTATTAGATTCCATCAAATAATAAAAATAAATATACCTTATCATGCAACAAGTAAGTTAATTTTGTGGAACTACAAATTATGATTAAAGAAAAGAGGTTGTAATACTCCAAAATTTCATAAAAATTTAAAAAATTTCCTATGACAATAAATGTTTACAATCGTCGCTTAAGAGGGACATTTAACTGTTAACGGTTAAAACAATATTAAGGTCTAAACTATATCTAAAACACATCTCTTTTATTAATTTCTGTATCTGCATACTCAAATTATTTGCTTTCATAATTCAGTATTAAGGATTGATTTAACACATGATGATCTGAAGTAACATGAGCTGAGCATGAGCTGAGACATCTGTTTGTTTACTATGTGCTAAAGTTTGTTTTACTGTTTGTAATTATGAAGGAACTTCAGTTCAAGTCCAAGCCTTAGATTTTTAGCTAATGCAGTGAAGTGATGCTTCTTGTACATATTTTTTTACATGTAAGACATTTTGTAAATTAGTTTCAGGATTGAAATTAATTATCTCAACTAGCATAAATAAAATGCTAGTATATTTGTTTAGTTTACATCTTTGGGAAAAGGAAGGTATCGTCAAATTTGTGTATTTACTTTTATTTATTTATTCATAAGCGTAAGTACTTGGAAACTCAAGCACCACATATAAATATATGTTTCTTACTTATCTTTGACTATAACCTATACTTCATAATTTTATCCAATTTTTGTTATTTTACATCCTACATATAAACTCTATGGAAGAATAAATGTTGCAACCTAGATCTTTGCATTATAAAATTATTTATTACTAAGGTAATTTGTATGTATTTGTATCAACTTTCATTTGGATGCCTCATCGGCAATTACACCTAAGTCTAGAGTATTGTCATTGGGTATATAAAAAATGTCATTTATAACAACGAAACTAACGAGTTTCAAAAAGAGTATAATTTCCTTATTTTCCTATGTAATTACCAAATGAGAAAACAAAAAGTAAAACATTATATCGTTATATACATAGTATTACTACTTTGGTTTTAGAGGATGAAGAGTTCATTACTTAATGAACCTAACTAACCCAAACTTTTGCATGATTTAAATCTCATTAAGAGATGTTATATAATAATTATTATTACCCTATTTACATAATTTTAAACTATAAAACCCTTACCCAAGAATTATGTTAAGCATTTCTATACTTGAAATCTTATACTTGTAAGCTTCTTAACCAAGGTTCTAACCTATGTTACAAATAGTCTTTTGCATAATTCTAATACTTATCATAAGGGTGTTTGTATCCAATATTAACAACGTTAAAATCTTTTGCAGACATCACTTCAAGTGTAATAGTCTCGAATAATAGAGCAAACCCATAAAATCAAATTCAAAGTGGAGTCCACATGGTTGTTTGTTTGTGTTTAGGGTTTTGACATGGGTAAACCACACGATAAATATTTTGAAACCCTAAAATATCACATTTACCCTATCTTTTTGCTGTGGAGAGTTGTCGTCGGCTCATGGCCACATGGCCCTGATACCATAGTTTTTTGTTTAAGAGAGTAATGGCCTTCGACTCCAAAGGCTGGCTTAGTGAGTGGCCTTAACCCTTGCAACCACCAATTTTATTCCTTGACTGCTAGCAGAGTAATCTCTCATTTTTAGCTCATCACTTGCGTGGGGTTTTTCGCTCAAAGTTTGGGAGGTTGGAAAAATAGTTTTCATTGTGTCTATCTTCCTTGTCGAGGTTTCTTGACAGTGCTTCTGCTAGTTTTTGCTAGGGTAAGATATTTCCTTAGCCACAACTACTGTGCAAACGTGATCTTTGCACGGTCGAAGGTCAAAGTTATCCAGGTAAATCTATTTTGTTCTTTTTGCATTTGTCATAAGTTTTATTATTTTTATACTGTGTTTTCTTTCGGATATGGACTTAATAGTTCACTATTTTATAGTGCAGGCTTCTCTACTAGTGTTGCTACGAACTCTGTGGCATAAACTGCTTCAGGAGGAAATTCTCCACACTACTCAACCCAACCAGTAAATCCTCGGTTCTTGCTTGAGGTTCCTTCTGCGATGGGTGTGTGGTTTTGGATTAGTATTGTCTAGCTGAGACTCATAATCTTTTTCCATAGCTTCATTTTGAACCACATCATGATTGTGAAGGCCGTAGATTGTTTTGCAGAAATACTTGTAAGGTCGTTTGGTCGTAACTCTGTTTAGTTCGTTATTTAATGTGTTTAGGATAGGGTTTGATGTCTCTTACATTTTGATTAAGATCTAAAGTTTTTACTGTGTTGGATATCATGTGCTCGGTAACGAACTGTGATTTAAAAGAAGTCGATGGCGGAGTGTGGGGTTTCCTATGTTGGATAAATTTCAGTTTTGTTTAAGTTTTAAATTAATGGAAATACTTTAATGTTAAAATACTTGTGTTTGATGAATGGATGATTAAAGAATATGGAAGAGATTGTATTGTTGTTTAAGTCCATAATTTCGATTTTATTTAGAAAGAGGAAAATGTTCACGATATTAGTATTAAAACTAATTCTGAGTTCTTTTTTGTGAGTAAAAAGATTTGTTTAATAAAATAAATAAAAGAGAAGGGTTTGTTAATACAACCCAAGCTCTACTGTGTAATTGAATTGGGAAATTTTAAATTGTCTTTTCTTAAATTGTCTTAGTTTATACTTGATAAACAATTTTAATATTGTTTGTGTGTATTTTTTATTTAATTATGTGCATTTATAATATGGATATTATAATTATAAAAATAAAGGGTTTGATTTAAGAGAAGGAGGGTAAAAACTGTAAAGGCCCTAATCTGGGAAGAAAAGTAAACGAATGCTAAGTTGTCAGTTTTCCCTAGATTTAGGGTTTGTAATTTTATTTTAATTTTAAACCCTACATTATTATTGTTTAACTATAATGTGGTTATTATTTGATGTCTACTTACAGGTATTAATAAAATTTGCTTAGATGTTATTTCCAAACCTAAGTAATTATTATACTTAATTTTTATTGTTTATTATCTATTCCTGTTTATGTTATTTTTCTATTCTTATTATATTTAATAACTATATGTATTTATAATATATTAAGATTTAAATAGTAATTATTACTTTGTTAAAGGAGCGCCATTACACATACTGTGTACTGGTTTTTAAAATATCTTTATTTAAGATAGTTTGGTTTATGTTTAAAGTAATGTATTATAACTATGGAAACTTCCGAAATAGTGAATCTTTCTTTTGATCATTCCTATAAAGAATCTGTAAAAAGTAAATAAACATAATCCTACATTCTTGATTTGATTTATCCATCAAAATTTAATCTCACCTGCCGTACTAGAGTACTACCTTCTTGAAGGTGTGGAAAAATACAATTAGGTATTTTATTCATCAGTAAATTTAAATTAACCCTATTTACTCATCCTAATCCATATCTAATCCAGATTTCATCTATCTTTCAATAGTAAAATATTTTCTCCAAGTAATTTAAATAAGAGATGAAACAGACATATAAATATATTATTTCCTAAATTCATTAGAACCTCGCAATATAACAGAGGAGACAACAACTTAATGATCTTGTTCCTCCCAACCAACTCCTGAAGATAATTGAATTTCAAATCTTAGGACCCCCGATCCTGTCTACTGGTCCACCTAGTTGGAAGCATTGGTTGAGAGAACTGGTTTAGAAACCTCTACAACTCCGCAGAGTAATCAACAGTAATTTTTTTTTCCTATAGCAGTAAGAACTTAGCTCAAATCAACTGCACTAGTTCAGAACTTCAGCACTTTTGACTCAAAAACTTCTGCTTGTCCCCTCCATTGAATTTCTTGTGCACTAATTTCACTCAGAATTTTCACACGTAAAGAATGAGCAGCCCTCAGTTGAATTCAATGAGAAGTTAAATTTTTTGTTACTTTTGCTTGTAATTTCTGATAATTTTCATCCAATTTTACTCCTTCCTCTAGCTGTTCTTCTAAATATGTTTTATAAGTGCTGATTGCTGCTACAAAATTATGTCTTGCATTTCTACTTAGAGCATCAGCAACCTTATTTTCTTTTCCCTTAATATGTTGGATCTCAAAATTGTACTCACTGAGGAAAGATAGCCACCTAGCTTTCCTTGCATTTAAGTTAGGTTGCTCCAACAAATATTTTAATCATTTATTATATGTCATTAACATAAATTTTCTTCCGATTAAGTGATGGCACCACATCTTTAAAACATGTATGACGGCAACCAACTCTAAATTGTAGGTTGCATAGTTTTTCTCATGAACTTTAAGCTTCCTAGACTCGTATGCAATTACATGTCCTTCTTGAGTTAAGACCCCGCCTAGACCATTGTTGCATGCGTTAGTGCATACTACAAAGTCCTTATTAGGATCAACAATTCTTAAGATTGGTGCAGTAGTTAGTAATTTTTTTAACTTTTAAAAACTTTCTTCACACTTTTGATTCCACTCAAATTTCTTCCCTTTCTTCTGTAAAGAAGTTATGGGATTTGCGATTCTTGAGAACCCCTCAATGATTCTTCGATAGTAACCTGTAATCCCCATGAATGATCGCACATCATTCATGTCCTTTGGGACTGGCCATTCTTCAATTGCTTTTATTTTTTCTGGATCAACTGAGATCCCTTATTTAGTTATTACATGGCCCAAGTATTGTATTTTATCCTTAAAGAAATTGCACTTACTAAATTTAGCATAAATTTGATGTTCTCTTAACTCTTGTAAAAAAAAAATTAAGTGGTCCTTGTGTTCTTCTTTAGACTTAGAATAAATTAGAGTGTCGTCAATGAATACCACTATGAATTTATCGAGATACTTACACAATACATTATTCATTAAGCACATGAAGACAGTCAGGGCATTACTAAGCCCAAATTGCATAACAACAAACTAATAATGACCATATGTGGTCCTAAAAGTTGTTTTAAAAATGTATTCATCTTTGATTCGGACCTGGTGATAACCAAATCGTAAATCAATAATTGAAAATACAGTTGCTCCGCGCAGTTGATCAAATAGATCATCTATGCAGGGAAAAGGGTATCTATTCTTAATGATAATTTTATTAAGTTGATGGTAGTCAATGCATAAGCGTAGAGTACCGTCCTTCTTTTTAATGAAAATAATAAGTGCTCCCCAAGGAGACATGCTGGGCCTTATATACTTTTTATCAATAAGTTCCTTTAACTATGATTTCAATTCATTTAGTTCCAATATATTCATCTGATAAGGGGATTTTGAGCTAGGAACTGCACTAGGTACCAACTCAATAGTGAATTCTAACTCCCTTTTCAGAGGCAGTCCCAGAATTTCTTCCAGAAATACATCGAAATACCCCCTTAGGATTGGAATATCTTCTAGTTCTAGTTTATCTTCACTATTAATATGTTCTTCGTTAATTACAGTTACATCAAAGGATTTACAACCCTTCCAAATAGCTCTCTTTAATTTCAAAGCAGAGATTTGTCTAATAGTTGTTTTCCTAGGAATTCCTGTTACGGTTACTATTTTTCCTTCATTATTTACACAAGTAACAGTTTTATCGAAATAGTTCAAAACTACTCCATTAGAGGAAATTTCAACTCAAAGTGGGCCTCCGAAGGAAAATTAATAAAATAATAGTTAAAATAATAAAATAATATTTATTAATTTTGGAGGAAGAAAAGAAAAAACTACTTTTTTGTTCGTATTTTCGACATATCTCCCTGTGTTTTTACTCAAATTTCGATCGGGAGAGCTTTTTGGATGTGGAATTAAATTCCGCATCCAACGAGTACCCACTCGGCATACTTTTTATGGACCTTGCTACCCCAAAAAAAAGAAATACCTGAAAAATGTGATGATGATGTCATCATCACGTTTTTTCAGGGTTTTCTTGTTTTTGGGGTAGTGGGGTCCATCAAAAGTATGCCAAGTGGGTACTCATTGGATGCGGAATTTAATTCCACATCCAACGATCTCTCCCTATTGAAATTTGAGTAAAAACACAAAGAGATATGTCGAAAATACGAACAAAAAAGTAGTTTTTTTTATGATACATATCCCCAAATTTATATTAAAAAATTGTTTAAGAGGTGCTCCCTTTTTTAATTTTAAAGAATTTTGATTGGCTAATACATGATGACATGGAATTTGTATTATTTTTGGAAGGCCGATTTTAAATTAAAATTTCTCCTAATGTATGTTGTTATAACCACTCCATACCAATTAACATGTGATAAGAGCCTAAAGGAAGTACATTTAGCTTCACAGAGGTTTCAAACTGATCCATACTTACATTACAATCTTTTATAAAACTAATAACTTTTCTTTTTGCTCCAGTGGCTAGTTGAACTATCCATGACCTTGCAAACTTTTCTACTGATAAATTGCATTTTGCTACTAAATTAGGTGAAATATAACTCAGGCTAGCCCCTGGTTCAATCAAGATAGAAATGGGTGTTTGATTCAGCTTACCTTCTACTTCCACCATGGAAGTTTGATAATCCGCTTGCCTATTTTTCAGTGCCACATTGATCCTAGGCATCACCCTTGCTAAGTCACCAACAGTCATCTCCTCTTGTACTGTATGAATGTTGCTGACAGTCTTCTGTCTGTTAGGGCAGACTGATGCACAATGAGGTTCATTAATACAATCCCAACACTTTACTCATTATTTACGTTCATTATTGTTAGTGTAGTTGATATGATTATTAGCAGGTTCTTTATTTCTAGGGCCATTAGGGTTTGACTATGAATTGCCTTTATTTCCTTGGAAATTCTTATTAGGAAGATTACGTATGTTATTATTCCTAAAATTGTGGTTAGATATGGAACCCTTCTTCTTCTATTCAAAATTATTAGACCTCTTAGCCTTCTAGTGTGACATGTTTTCCTTTTTGTGGTTCTGCTCATAGCAAAAATTTGCCTTTCGCATAGCCTCCTCAAGGGTTTTTGGATTATCATATTCAATTCTATCTTTAATGTGAAAAGGTAAACAACTTAGAAACTGCTGCACCTTAGGCTTCTCATCCACAATGTAAGGTATGTAACATAGTAAACTTAAAAATTCACTATTTAATTCTTTCATGTTCATAGTTCCCAACTTTAGTTCATAGAATTGCTTAGCTCACTCTTCATAGTACTGTTCTAACTTAAACTTCTTTGTAAAGTATTTCTTAAAGGTAATCCAGTTAATTTTCTTTTCCCTAATACCTTTTACTCGTTTTAAATCTTGCCACGAGATATCTTCCTTTCCAGTTAAGTTCTAAATGGCAATCCTTGCTTTTAGCTGGTTAGAGTAATTATAGATTTGGAAATACTTCTTCATTCCAAAAAGCCATGATTCAGCTTCCTCTCTTTTCTCAGTTTCACCATTAAAATTTGGTGGTTTTATATTCTTAAATTCTCCCAAAAAATCCTCATAAGGTTTAAATTTTCTTTTCCTAGAATGGTAATTGTCTTCACTGCTATCACTACTGTACAGGTAATTCTTCCTGTGTGAATCACTATAAATTTCAGAGGATGAGCTATTTTCAATTTTAGACCATTTGGACTTTTTACTTTTGTGTTGGTAGGATGTATTTTTGGATCCTATCTATTTATCTTTTCCTTCACTCTAAAATTTTTCCATCAGTATCTGGTTCAGCTCCTCGTGAGCTCTTAGAATTCTTTCATTTTCTTTTTTAACTGTTTCCATCTTAGTCCTTAATTCTTTAATAGTTTGTAATAATTCTGAAGAATTGTTAGTTATTTCTTCTTGAACTCATTCTCTTCTAGAATTACTTTGTTCATTAAATGGGTACTCCTCATTTGCATATTCCTCAAGTCTTTCCATACCTGCAATTCTAGCTCAGAAAAAATCTCTAGTAATAACATTTCAAAAAGAAAAATAATAATCAGTATGCATGCATTTTATTTTCCGTTTGTCTACGCAGGTTGAGCGGCATTCAGACCTAGTGTCTGAACGTGTGCTCTGATACCACATGTAATACTCCAAAATTTCATAAAAATTTAAAAATTTTCCTATGACAATAAATGTTTACAATCATCGGTTAAGAGGGACATTTAACTCTTAACGATTAACAATATTAAGGTCTAAACTAGAACTAGAACTAATTTATTTTATTAAATTCTGTATCTGCATACTTAAATTATTTGCTTTCATAATTCAATATTAAGGATTGATTTGACAGGTGATGATCTGAAGTAACATGAGCTGAGACATCTATTTGTTTACTATGTGCTAAAGTTTGTTTTATTGTTTGTAATTATGAAGAAACTTCAGTTCAAGTCCGAGGCTTACTTAGCTTTTTAGCTAATGCAGTGATGTGATGCTTCTTGTACAGGTCTTTTTACAGGTAAGACGTTTTGTAAATCAATTTTAGGATCGAGATTAATTATCTCAACTAGCATAAATAAAATGCTAGTATATTTCCTTAGTTTACAGCTTTGGGCAAAGGAAGGTATCGTCAAATATGTGTTTACTTTTATTTATTTATCCATAAATGTAAGTACTTGGAAACTCAAGCACCACATATAAGTATATGTTTCTTATGTATCTTTGACTATAACCTATACTTCATATTTTTATCCAGTTTTTGTTATTTTACATCCTACCTACAAACTCTATGGAAGGATAAATGTTGCAACCTAGATCTTTGCATTATAAAATTATTTATTACTAAGGTAATTTGTATGTATTTGTATCAACATTCATTTGGATGCCTCATCGACAATTACACTAAGTCTAGAGTATTGTCATCAGGTATGTAAAAAATGTCATTTATAACAACGAAACTGATGAGTTTCGAATAGAGTATCATTTCCTTATTTTCCTATGTAATTACCAAATGAGAAAACAAAAAGTAAAACATTATATCATTATATATGTAGTATTACTGCTTTGGTTTTAGAGGATGAAGAGTTCATTACTTAATGAACATAACTAACCCAAACTTTTACACAATTTAAATCTCATTAAGAGATGTTATATAATAATTATTATTACCCTATTTACGCAATTTTAAACTATAAAATCCTTACCCAAGAATTATGTTAAGCATTTCTATACTTGAAATATTATACTTGTAAGGTTCTTAACCAAGGTTCTAACCTATGTTACGAATAGTCTTTTGCATAATTATAATACTTATCATAAGGGTGTTTGTATCCAATGTTAACAAGGTTAAAATCTTTTGCAGGCATCACTTCAAGTGTACTACTCCCGAACTATAGAGAAGACCCATAAAATCGAATTCAAAGTGGAGTCCACGTGGTTTTTTGTTAGTGGTTAGGTTTTTGACTTGGGTACACCACACGATCAAAATATCCAAACCCTAAAATCTCGTAGTTACCCTATATTTTTGCTGTGGAGAGTTGTTGTCGGCTCATGGCCGCATGGCCCTCATACCATTATTTTCATTTAAGAGAATAATGGTCTTCAAATCCAAAGGCTAGCTCAATGAGTGGCCTTAACCCTTGCAACCGCCAATTGTATTCCTTGACTGCTAGCAAAGTAGTCTCTCATTTTTTAGCTCATCGCTTCCCTGGGGTTTTTTGTTGAAAGTTTGGGAGGTTGGAAAAATAGTTTTCGCTGTGTCTATCTTCCTCGACAAGGTTTCTTGACAGTGCTTCTACTAGGTTTTTCTAGGTTAAGATATTTCCTTGGACATAGCTACTATGCAAATGAAATCTTTGCGGGCCCGAAGGTCAAAGTTCTCCAGGTAAATCTATTTTGTTATTTTTGCATTTGTCGTAAGTTTTATTTTTTTATACTGGGTTTTCTTTTAGATAAGGACTTAACACTTCACTATTTTACAGTGCAAGCTTCTTTACAGGTGTTACTAGGAGTTGAGTGGCATAAACTATTTGAGGAGGAAATTCTCCATCCTACTCAACCCAACCGGTAAGCCCCGATTCTTGCTTGAGGTTCCTTCTGCGATGGGTGTGGGGTTTTGGCTTAGTATTGTCTATCCAAGACTCGTAATCTTTTTCCGTAGCTTTGTTTTGAACCACGTCGTGATTGTGAAGGCCGTGTGGCTGTAGATTGTTTTGCAGAAATACTTGTAAGGTCGTTTGGCCATAACTCTGTTTAGTTCGTTATTTGATGTGTTTAAGATAGGGTTTGATGTCTCTTACATTTTGATTAAGCTCTAAAGGTTTTACTGTGTTGGATATCATGTGTTCGGTAATGAACTACGATTTAAAAGAAGTCGATGGTGGAGTGTGGGGTTTCATGTGTTGGATAAATTTCAGTTTTGTTTAAGTTTTAAATTAATGGAAATACTTTACTATTAAAATACGTGTGTTTGATGAATGGATGATTAAAGAATATGGAAGAGATTGTATTGCTGTTTAAGTCCATAATTTTGATTTTATTTAGAAAGAGGAAAATGTTCAGGATATTAGTATTAAAAATAATTCAGAGTTCTTCTTTGTGAGTAAAAAGATTTGTTTAAGAAAATAAATAAAAGAGAAGGGTTTGTTAATACAACCCAAGCTCTACTGTGTAATTGAATTGGGAAATTTTAAATTGTCTTAGTTTATACTTGATAAAGAGTTTTAATACTGTGTTTCTATATAATTTTTATTTAATTCTGTGCGTTTATAATATGGATATTATAATTTTAAACCCTGCATTATTATTGTTTAACTATAATGTGGTTTTTATTGGATGTTTACCTATAGTATTCATGAAATTTGCTTAGATGTTATTGCCAAACCTAAGTAATTACTATACTTAATTTTTACTATTTATTAGTTATTCCTCCTTATGTTATTTTTTTGTTCTTATAATATTTAATAACTATATGTACTTATAATATATTAAGCTTTAAATATTAATTATTACTATGTTATAGGAGCACCATTACACACACTATGTACTAGTTTTTAAAAGATCTTTCTTTAAGATAGTATAAAGAATCTGTACAAAGTAAATAAACAAAATCCTAAATTCTTGATTTGATTTATCCATAAGAATCTCTACAAAGTAAATAAACATAATCCTACATTCTTGATTTGATTTATCCATCAGAATTTAATCTCACCTATTGTACTAGAGTACTACCTTCTTGAAGGTGTGGAAAAATATAGTTAGGTATTTTATTCATCAGTAAATTTAAATTAACCCTATTCACTCATTATAATCCATATCTAATCTATATTTCATGTATATTTCAACAGTAAACAATTTTCTCCAAGTAATTTTAATAACAGATGAAAGAGACATATAAATATCTTATTTCCTAAATTCATTCATTCTTGTTCCTAAGCTTGCATAGAGAAACTAGAAATTTCATGTAGAACCTGGCAATATAGCAAAGGAGACAACAACTTGAGGAGCATTTTCCTCCCAACCAACTCTTGAAGATAGCTGAACTGCAAATCTTAGGACCCGTGAGCGTGTCTACTGGTCCACCTGGTTGAAAGCACTGGGTGAGAGAATTGGTTTAGAAACCTTTGCAACTCCATAGAGTAATCAACAATAATATTTCTGCCTATAGCTGTAAGAACTCAGCTCAAATCAACTACACTAGTTCAGAACTTCAACACTTTTCACTCAAAAACTTATGCTTGTCCCCTCCATCGAATTTCTTGTGCACTAATTTCACTCAAAAATTTCACACGTAAAGAATGAGTAGCCTCAGCTGAATTCAATGGGAAGTTTTATTAGCATGCCTAGGTATTTTGGGTCAGTTTTCACTTAATGAACCACCTACTCTTGTTCCACTTTCTTGGGGAACATGACCACAAAAATAGGGAAGTTTCCTCCTGCAACAGCTAGAAGTAGTTTGAGGATGTTGCCAAGTGTAGATCTTCTCTAAACCCAGCCTATTCCACCAAGTGGCCAGTAAAACACTCATTTAACAGCCTCCTTAAGTTGTTGTGTCATCTTTCATTTATTAATTAATAAAAATATTCAGCAATTACATGCAATTATCCTTGACCCCAATTGGTCATTAATTACAAACTTTATAATAAAATTAAAACATAATGTCTCCTAAAACATAAAAAAAATTGCAATTTGGGGTATGTAACATAGGCACTATGTTAAAGAATAGGTGTATCCGCCTACTTGTCCTCTTCTTCCTTAAGCACACCTTACTATCCCAACACAACCTGATTAAGACTAATCAACAACTTTGATAAATTATTTTTTACATGGGAGAAAGAGATATCTTCAAAATAGGAAACAATTTTAGTATAGGATCTAGTAAGGCACTCAAAGAGATTTGTTTTCATTCTAAAGGATCCTTTGACCCATTTAATCACTAGTTTTGTTTCCTCAAACAATTGCAACGTAGATATTCCTTTTTCCAAAGAAACCTTCATAAAATTTAGTAAGGCATTCAAATATCTATCTAATTATTCCCCCCCCCCATACCTAGGCCTATATTGAAGGGGTTGTAGCATATGGAAATTAGTTGCAATATTCCCCCTTCTCCACAAGGGATAAGTTTTCCTTGGTTGGTTCCATCAAGGTAGCCCTTGCATTTATATTTATGAATTAGAGAAGGTGTATAGATTGTTTTTTCTTTTTCTGCTTTAAAGGTAAATATGCATCTTCATAAATATTCTTCATTTTGTAAAACGCCTCTAATGGGGGGGGAGGTTTTATCTCAAAATATTATTAAATTTATATTATTCTTGACTAACCAAGAGACCATGTGAGGAATGAATTTCATAATAGTATGTTTATTCCTTTGACCATGTTTAGGGCCAGGAGATCCATACCTATTACATGAAAAATATTAATGACACCCATCTCCCTTGATCATGTATATGACCCTATGACTGATGCCCACTACTCAAAACCACTTGAGAACACTAACCGCCACTCATAAGGAAAGGATACCCTAAGGAATCAATGTGTGTTTGTTTAAGGAATACTTCTTATTCCTCGATGACTAGCATATTTCTAGTCGGCCAATCTACTAAACTTCTAGTGTTTGTTGACTTCAATTCTAGTCAACTTGTTAACAAGTCAACTATCGACTTCAATCGTCAATTCACATGCAAAGAATATAACATATCCAACATTCTCCCACTTGTTGTTTTCTTTGGATCCACATGAGATTTCATAAATTTTGTTCACTTCACCAGGGTTGACGGCCCCATTATTTCCCTATACCAAGTAAACTTCTCGGTGTTCATCGATTTGGTTAGGTAGTTTGTAGTATTCTCCAACGTGACTACCTATTCTAGCAATACTTTTTGGTTCTCCAAAATTTCTCTCTCAAAATGGTAATATACATCATTAGGATTTGTATTTGAATGGTATACAGGTTTCTTTTACAAGAATATTGGACTTTGACTGTCACAATTCAACCTAACATCTTGTTTTTGAAACCCAACATCTGAACAAAATCTCTACAAGCAAACAATCTCTTTTCTTGCATGAGAAGTTTCAATGTATTCAACCTAATTAGTCGACACTGCAACAACCGACCACCTCCTACTCATCTAATTTAATTCCCCACTGAATAATTTGAAAACATATCCAATGGTCAACCTTCTACAGTTGAGATCTCCAGCCCCACTAGAGTCAAAAAAACTATGTGCGCTTATTATTTTATCAATTTCAAGTTTTCCTTGGTAGAATATTGCATAATCCTTTATGCCATGCAAATAGTTGAATACTATTTTAAGAACGACCAAATTTTATTTTCTAAGTGTTGACATGTACTTGGTCAATACATCCACTGTATGGGAAATATTAGGTCGAGTACATACCATTGTATACATCAAACTACCTACAACAACAACATAGGGAACATGTGGCATGCACTCTATCTCTCCATATGTGTTAGGACACTATGTAATAGATATTTTAAGTTATATATGAATAGGGACTTTAACTGGTTTGCACTCCTACATGTTAAAGCATTTCAAAATTGTATCAACACATTTACTCTTATTTAACCAAATCTTTCTACCTACTCGATCCCTTTTAATTTCCATTCCAAGAATTAAATGAGATGCATTGATATCCTTCATGTCAAACTTCGAGGAAAACTATACAGTTTCAACTCCTTGATCAATTCCATGTTGTTTCTAACCAACAACATATCGTTAAATTACAATATTACATATATAAAATGATCACTGAATTTCTTTCTATAAAATATGATCATCCAAACTTTTCACAAAACCCAAAAGATGGATATACATATCAAACTTTTGATACCATATAGATACTTCTTGAGCTTGTAGATGGGTCCTTTTCCCCTTTCACTATCATAATCCTTCAGGATACCTTATATAAATTTATTCTTCATGATCACCATGAAGAAAGGTTATCTTTGTGTCTATTTAGTATATTTCAAGATCAAATTTTGTAGCTAAAGAAATAAATTCCCTAATGGAAGTTGAATTTGCAATAAGAGAGAATATCTCACCAAAGTCGACTCCCTTAGCTTAGGAATATGCCTTTGCTACTAGTCTAGTTTTGTACTTCTCGACCTAAACTGGTGCGTTCACCTTTTACTCAAACACCCACTTATTATTGATGGGTTTCCTTACATTTGGAAACATGAATAGATCCCATGTTTGATTCTCTCTTAAGGACTATGTTTTTTCTTCCCTGACCTTTTTCCATAGTTTACCCTCTAACAAGTCAATTTCTTCCATTACGGACCGAGGATCCACTTATGTGGTATTTAACGCAAAAGAAAAGTGGAAATTTGGTGGGAAATATGGAGGAGTGTACCTTTCAATGTGTTTCTTTTCTCAATTAGACCTCCTAACAATGGGATTCAGATGTTCCATCTCTTTGTTGGATTCAATCAACTCATCTGAATCATTACTTTCACCATTTCATTCAAACTCTAGATTTTCTAGTTACTTTTCTCTTTTATCCTTTTAAATATTATAAGACCTTTAACTTCTCTAAAAGTCACATATCTATTATAAACTGTCTTCTTTGCAACCAGATTCCACATCTTACACCCTTTCACTTCATCTTTCTACCCAATGAAGATGTATCTCTTAGAACTTTTGTTGAGGTTGCTTATTTTTTTCTTTAGCACATGCACAAATGCATCATACCCAAATACTATGAGATGGGACTTTCATCATCACATGCCCCATATGCAATCTTGTCAACCAGAGTTTTCAATGACTTCCTATTCACCAGGTAGCATGCCATGTCGACTGCCTCTCCCTAAAGTTTGTTGTGCGATTTTGGAGCCACTGAGCATGCTCCTTTTTTTTCCATCAATGTTCTATTCATTATTTTATCAACTCCATTCTATTGAGTTGTTTATGGATTTTTGTTTTTTCGAGCTATATTGTGTTATCTACGAAACTGGTCGAATGCCTTACTACAAAAGTTTCCTATGTTATCAGTTCCCAACTCCTTAATATTTTTGTCAATTTGATTTTCTACAAGAGATTTTAAATATTGGAACCTTTCAAAAACCTCATATTTCTTCCTTAGAGAATACAACCATGTCATTATGGATAAATCATCGATGAAAGAGGAATAATATTGGGATCCCCCCCTAGTGATGAGACTGGTATTGGCCAAACACATCCCTATGTATTAACTCCAGTATTTTCTTAGCTCATGTGGCCCCAAATGGGAAAGTTATATGGATTTATTTACCATAAATGAAATGTTCAAAGAAGACTATTTCCAAAGAGAAACCATGGATACCTTTGATCCTATATTCATTGTGCATAGCATGAATACCTCTCTCACCAATATATCCCATCTGTTAATGCTATAACATGGTTCAATCAGCTAGACAAGAAGATATGTTGTTGGATTTAGGAAAGAGTGTATTCGCACATCTATTGGTATATGTTATTTGGAAATAGTATGAACAATGTTCTAGTCTAAACTCCTCTCATTAGTACCATCTCTCTTTGCACCATTTTACAATCTAATCTTTCTCAAATACAAAATGAACACCTGCATTTCACATCTTACCAACAGATATCAAGTTTGAGACAAACCTCAAATATGTAACACCCTTGGAAGAGTTCATATCCTTCCACATTTTAGTATCACCCAAAATTTACCTCATCCAAAAATCCTTATTAATGAATCATCTCCTAGAATAACATCATCACTATCAAATTTCTCATATTCACACAACCACTCTCTATTTGGTGTCATATGATATGATGCACCGAAGTTGATCAACCAAACATCATGATCTGATTTTGTAATTTTTAAGGTCAAATACACATCTCCTTTCTCTTAAGTTGAAGGATTACCTTCAATCAACTACACTTCCTCATATCCTTTACTCTTCTCAATTCCCACCGACTTACAATCTCACTTATAATTCCAAACTTTACAACATTGCCAATATTTTCTCATCATTAGACAAGGGGATTTAGATATAGTCTTAGATATACCACTCGACTTTGATATTCTACCAGAGGTTTATAGTTATTGTCATTGGATTCAAGTTACGACTGGGAGTGTGTTTGTAAGTGGTTTATAGTTATTGTCATTGGATTCAAGTTACTCATTGGAGTTGTTTCTCAAAGAGTGGTTTGTAGTCAACTCTTGGAGGCAATTTGAATAGTAGGATAAATGGATTCAAATTACTAGAGAGGTCATCAATTCATTCATTGTTGATTATGTTGATCAGTGCACAAAGGATATGAAAATAATTGTGAATTCCAAAGAGAAATTTGGCATAGGATTTTACACACATTTTGCACCAGTTTGTCTTGCACGTTATGAAGATCATGTGAGAATAATTTTAGGAAGGATTGGAGATCCACTCTCCATTGAATTTGAATTCTATAGTATGGATTTGAATTAGTCATTTTTCACTTGGAAGGTTAATAAGGTAGATATATTCTCCATTGGATTCGAATGCACTAATAGGGGTTCGAATTGTCAGAAGTGTTGCGACAAGGTGAAGAGAGTAACTTCACTTGATTTTGTTTGGTAAGAGATGCCGACAATCCTATGTAGAAAAGCTCCATTATTGCACTTCAAATTGTAGGAGAGGGGGAAAATCCTATGTAAGTATTTTCCTTAATTGGAAGGACTAGGCCTTACAGGAGAGGGGGACAATTGTGAGCATGTGACCTAGTTGTTGTACTCATCTTGCAAGAGAGGGAGGAAATCTTAAAAAAGAGAATTTAATCATGGTAAGTGGTTCTATGGGAGGAAAGTACCATTAGGGAGACCTAGAAGACCGATGTGGGTTCCCTTTATATCTCAGCAACACATTGTAAAACTCATCACCTATGATTTCAAGAATGGAGGAATTATCCACGGGTTTTGCTCTCCCAGGGCTTTCCTCCCACTTAAAAGGAACTGCAGCAGGCGGTCCATATAGTTCTTCGATTGATCCTACGTCTAATGAGTCTCTCTTTCACTCAAAACACAAACCCTTCAATAGATTTCTCATCTTCCAATACGCCAATTTTACTTCAAACTGTGATGAAGAACTATAGCCTCTTACTCAAAAACCCTAACCCTGACCGTAACAAAGAACTATAGTTTTCTGTCAGAGAAAATAAAGAAGCAGAGAAATATTAGCAGGTAGAAAAAGAAGTTTTTTAAGTTCTGGGTTGAAATCAACAGCTTAGATCATATCAATTTCAAGCCAACAAAAACCCTTAGAACACACTTACTTTGAAACAAGCCCAGTCGAGCTGTGCCTGCTGTGAAAATATTGATAAAGCCTTTGATTTTTATCTTCTTGATCTACTGTTAAGTATCTGTACATAGAATCAAACACCAAAATAACCATTTCCCAACATTTCATATCATCTGCAAACACTAGAATAACCATTTCCAAACATTTCGTATCATCTGCAAACATGGCATGTTATATGCCATTAAAATGGCATAAAACATGTAAATCCACAATTAAGATAGAACGTGACTGCATGTAGCTAAAGCTCGCAATTCTTTCTTCCAATTTTCTCGCCATCTGAGTAGCATATATTATATGCTCTCAAACATGTTCTCCAGGTACACTGTTAGCAGAATTTTGCTTTCCCCTCTGTTAGCCGAATAAACTTGAGTTTACGGCTCAATTAATATTAAATATTTAATATTTTCATGGCGACTGAACTTGAGTTTACCACTTAGTTAATATTCAAAATTAAATATTTTCACACTGACTTCTTTTTCTTTTTTTTTCACTTGTTGGGTGAAAATTGTCTAAGTCCCGACTAGACAAGTTTATAAATTTTAGTTAGACTTTTGACTCGACTAAATTTAATTCGACAAGTTTTTACTTGTCAGTTCTACCAACCGGTTTTTACCTCGACCACTTGTCACCTCCAAGTCGGCTGATCTCTTCGACCTCTAAGTCAATTACTCAACCGACCTTATCGGTTCACTTGGTTTGGTTGAAACATACAGAGTATGTTTCTTAGTCTAAAAGACTTAAGAAATTACAAAAGCTTTTCACTTGTGAGTAAGATAGAATAAAAATGGACACATTAACAAATCCAAAGAACTTATAAAAACATATACCCAAATATGTAGGAAGACTTGAGTCGACCAATGTGTACTTTCAGGGAGTGAGAAATTTAAGGATTCTTGTTCTTTCACTCAATTGTAATTGTAAAATACATTTACACAAGTAAATCTGGAAATATTGTGTGTCCAAATAATCATGCATTCAACCATAAACTATTTCATATATATAACTATGCGAAAATAACAAAGGTTCAAACTTGTTTGTCGAGACTTGTCGGTTCACCGACTAATCCTTTTACATAGCTTTGGCTCTTCGACTGAATCACATACACAGAAGCTTGAGCTTCAACTTCTCTTTCTCTCCTTTCTCACCCAGAGTTCTCTCTACTGTCTAACTTGATTTACAATTTGCTTCTTCTATTTATAGGCAACCTGAAAAATTGCTTCTACATGAATCAACTGACTCACCATTAAAGACTGTAATAACTATCTACCTAACAACTTAGCTTCAGAAATTAATTCGAATGGTTTACATTGCCGAATCATGGACTATTCCCTCTTGTCAGACTAGCTGAAAAGATCTTGACTGATACAAATTTTGACTGAGTCGACTGAGAGTTAGGTACGGGTCTGCAAGTGATTAATATTTCCAACATTTCTCCTTAATTCTGAGCATATGGGGATTTTTAAAACAAAAATTTACAAAATGTTCTAGAGCTTAGACATGCTCTGTTTATGACAGAGTTCACTGTGGAGAACTTGTCATTCCAAGATAACTACGCAGATACTGGAATGTATCCTTTTCCAATGGTTTTGTAAAGATGTCTGCAAGTTGATCTTCAGACCTGTAAAATTTCAAACAAATTTCCTTGTTGTTCACCAACTCTCTTATGAAATGAAACCTTGTGTTGATGTGCTTGGTTCTTTTGTGAAATACATGATTCTTTGATAATACTATGGCTAAATTGTTGTCACAGAATATGGTCATCGGTTCTTGATGGTTTTGTGACAATTCTTTTAACACTCTCCTCATCTAGACAGCTTGACATGCAGCACTTGTCGCTGCAACATACTCTGCTTCAGCTGAAGACAAAGCTACTATGGGTTGTTTCTTTGAATCCCATGAAACAACACATGTACCAAAATGAAATGTGTACCCAGATGTGTTCTTCCTGTCATCTATGCTGCCTCCATTGTCACTGTCGGTATACCCAATGAGTTTAAAAATTTATGAGGTTGAATACATAATACCAAGGTCTTTTGTGCCACTTACATACCTCATAATTCTTTTATCTGCTTTCCAATGTGAGTCTTTTGGTGACTCTATGAACCTTGATATCATACTTACTCCATACATAATGTCTAGTCTTGCCGCTGTCAAATACATAAGGATTCCAACAAGCCTTTCGAACAGCGTAGGATCGACAGTGGATCCTTCATCGTCCTTGCTCAATTTTAAACCTGTTATTACTGGTGTTGGGGCCATCTTGCAATTAGACATGTTAAATATTTTTAAAACTTCGCTTCCATACTTTGTATGTGATAAAAAAATACCACTTTTAGACTACTGAACTTCAATGCCCAGAAATAACTTCATAAGCCCTAGATCAGTCATTTCAAATTCACTTTCCATGACTGCTTTAAAATATTCTATACCAAAATCACCAGTAAATATTAAATCATCTACATACAAGTAGACAATTAACCTCTTACCTTGCTCATTCACTTTGGTGTACAATGTCGGTTCACTTTTACTTCTGTGAAATCCATTTTCAGTGAGATAGGAATCAATTTGACTATACCAAGCTCTAGGAGCTTGCTTCAAACCATATAATGCCTTTTTCAGCCTATACACTTTATGTTCTTGTCCTAGAACTTCATACCCTTGTGGCTGTTCCACATATAATTCCTCTTTTAGATATCCATTTAAGAATGTCAACTTGACATCCATTTGATAAACAGGCCATTTGTTTTGTGCAGCAATGGACAAGACTGTTCTGACTGTATCCATGCGTGCAACAGGTGCAAATGTTTCATTGAATTCTATGCTGGGTTGTTGTGTGAACCCTCTTGATACCATTCTTTCTTTATGCTTATGCACATTCCCATCAGCATCTTGCTTTGTCTTGTAAATCCATTTGACACTAATTACATCTTTGTATTTTGGTACATCAACTAGTTACCATGTCTGGTTCTTCTCAATGCATTCTATTTCTTCATCCATGGCTTGTGCCCATACTTCTTCAACGGCTCCTTCAAATGTTAGTGGATCATATATAGGAGAAAATAATGCAAAGAGAGAGAATGAATTTGGTGTACCAGCTTCATATATCTCACGCAAACTTCTTGTCTTCACCGGTTTTGTCGATGTCGACCTTGACAAAATGCTTGATGGAGTTTGATGTCCTCTTGGTGTACTTGTCGGTGTATCTTGAGTTGCTACTTTTGTCAATGGTCCTTGTGCTGAACCATGTTGTGGTGTCATGGGAGTTGACAGTGTTGCGAGTGGTTGACTTACATGTGGTGTTTGAACCACTTCCTCTTCCATATCATCATTGTCGACATTCGACACAATCTTGAAATTTATGTCGACGGTTCCATCCCATGATTCATTCTCAACAAATTGAAAATCTTGACTGATTATCACTTTCCTTGCGACAGGATCATACAACTTGTATGCTTTTGTGTATTTAGAATAACTGACAAAAGTACATTTTTGTCCCTTATTGTCCAACTTCTTTCTCAACTCATCTGGAATATGAGCATATGCAACACAACCAAAAACTTTTAAATGGGAAACACTATGATTCATACCTATCCATTCTTCTTGAGGAACTTTGTTCTTCACACTCTTTGTCGGACACCAGTTCATAATGTAAACAACAGTTGTGACTGCTTCACCCCAATATTCATTTGGAAAATGCTTGGCTACCAACATGTTGCGTGCCATATCCATGATGGTTCTGTTCTTTCTTTTGGAAATATTGTTCTGCTGAGGTGTATACAGTGCAGTGAATTGTTTTTGTATGCCATGGGTCTTGCAAAAATTCATAAATTCATTTGAAACATATTCACCTCCTCTGTCGGTCCTTAAGATCTCGATGCAATGTTCACTCTGGTTCTCCAGGAGTGCCTTGAACTGCTGAAAATAACTAAATGCATCAGATTTATGTTTCAAAAAATATGCCCATGTTTTTCTTGAGTAGTCATCAATAAAAGTTAGAAAATACTTGTAGCCACCAATGGATGATGTCTGCATTGGACCACAAATATCAGAGTGCACAATTTCAGGTGGTGTACGTTCTCTATATGACTTTTCAACTGGAAAAGTATCTCTATGTTTCTTGCCAAAAATGTAGCCTTCAAAAACTCTTTCTGGTCTGTCGATCAATGGCAATCCTTTCACCATGTTCTTTTTGTGCAGTAGCTTCAGCCCACCAAAATTTAGATGTCCAAATCTAAAATGCCACAACAAGGATTCATCCTAAACTTATGTCTGAAATGCAGCTTGCAAATTAATGCTGCCATTTTCTTTCTTATCGAGGAGCTCGACTATTTCTTTACTTTCTACCTTGAATGTAGCTCCTGTATTTTTCTTCCCTTTCGTGTCAGGAACTATCCTCAATGGAAATAAGCGGTTGCTTGTCATTGGCACTTTTGCTATCAGTTGATCGCTTGGACGCTTGTCTTTGGTCACATAGTGATTATCTTCCATGTAGACTCTGTAGCCTTCTTGTATCAACTATCCAATGCTTAACAAATTATGTTTTAGACCTTTGACATGATAGACATCAGGGATATACTTACTCTCCCCGTGTTTGGTTAGAATATCAACAGTGCCTTTTCCTAAGACAGTAACTTGGACATTGTTTCCAAGTGTAACATTAGTTTGAACTGAATTGTCTAGATTGGAAAACAAGTTTAAATTACCAGTCATGTCATTGCCGCATCCTGAATCTAAGTACCATATTTCATGTCGACTTTCTTGAACAGCATTGCATTCAAGTGGAGATGTCGATGCCATTAACATTGCACTTGTCGAAGTGCTGGTGTTGGTCGACTGATTTGGGATTTTCCTTCCTTGGTCATATTGTTTCTTCTTGCACTCATATGCATAATGACCAAACATGTTACGATAATGACAATGGATTTTTTATTTATCAAATCTCCACCCACTTGGTTGACTTGGGTTATGATTATATCCTCTACCACCAACATTTGCAAGACTTCTGCCTTGTCCTCCTCTTGAAGAACTTATTCCTCTACCTCTGAATTTGTTTCTCCTCCTACCTCTACCACGGCTTATGGATGACTGTGCTGCGAATGCACCTTCCAATGATGCCTGTGTTCTACTGATTTTGTGTTCATGATTGATGAGTGAATCTTGCAGCTCATCAATGGTAAATGTCGACATGTCTATGTGTTCTTCTAAGGTCACAACCAAGTTTTTAAATCTTGGGGGAAGAATTTTGAGAATTTTTTCAACATCCATTTGGTCTTCTATGGCTTCTCCATGAGATTTCAGTTGGTTTATCAAACCAACAACTCTGGTGTAGAATGTGTCTATAGTCTCTGAATATTTCATGGATAGAGATTCAAAATCTCTTCTTAGAATCTGCAGCTTGGATGTTCTTACCTTATCCAAACCTTGATAGGCGGTCTCCAATGTATCCCATGCCTGCTTAGCATTAGTTTTTGCTGCTACTCTTGGGAGTATGCTTTCATGCATAGCTTGATGTATGTAAAATAGAGCTTTTCCATCTTTCTTCCTATGTTTCCTCAAGACATCTTTCTCAGCATGTGTGAGATTGTTATATGCTGTCATGTCTGTTGGTTCTGCATAACCATGCTGGACTATCTCCCAGACATCTTGATCTTTGAATAAAGCCTTCATCGTTAGAGACCAATATTCATAATTCTTTCCTGTAAAAATTAGAGTTTGCAATGGACGAGAAGTGGAAACCATTTTTAATTTTTAATTAACTTTCCTTATAAAATTAATTTTCCACCTTTTAATACAAGATTTATTTCCTAAACCTTGCTCTGATACCAGTTAACCAAAACAAAGCCGACTAAACTTGAGTTTACCGTTCAGTTAATATTAAAAATTAAATATTTTCAGGCCAACTTCTTTTTCTTTTTTTTCACTTGTCGGGTGAAACTTGTCTAATTCCCGACTAGACAAGTTTATAAATTTTAGTCGGACTTTTGACTCGACTAAATTTGCTTCCCCAAGTTCTTACTAATTTGTCGATTCTAGGGACGAGTTTTTACCTCGACCACTTGTCACCTCCAAGTTGGTTCACCTCTTCTACCTCTAAGTCGGGTGACCTCTTTGACCTCTATGTCAGCTTACTCAACCAACCTTGTTGGTTCACTTGGTTTGGTCGAAATATACAAAGTATGTTTCTTAGACTAAAAGACTTAAGAAATTACAAATGCTTTTCAACTGTGAGTAAGATAGAGTAAAAATGGACACATTAACAAATCCAAAGAACTTATAAATACATATACCCAAATATGTAGGAAGACTTGACTAGACCAATGTGTACTTTGAGGGAGTGAGAAATTTAAGGATTCTTTTTCTTTCACTCAACCTTAACTGTAAAAGACATTTACACAAGTAAATTTGGAAATATTGCGTGGCCAAATAAACATGCATTAAACCATAAACTATTTCATATATATAACTATGCGGAAATAACAAAGGTATTACAAACTTATCTATCGAGACTTGTCTGCTCACCGATTAATCCTTTTACACAGCTTCGGCTCTTCGACTAAATCACATACACAGAAGCTTGAGCTTCAACTTCTCTTTCTCTCCTCTCTCACCCAGAGTTGTCTAACTTGATTTACAATTTGCTTCTTCTATTTATAGGCAACCTGAAAATTGCTTCTACATGAATCGACTCACTCACCATTAAAGACTAATAACTATCTACCTAACAACTTAGCTTCATAAATTAATTCGACATGGATCTACAAGTGATTAATTTTTCCAACAAGCTCATTCTTTTTTTCAATGGAAACTACAGAATCAACGTACACTGTTAACAGGTACATTGTTAGCAGAATTTCTGTGCAGCCATGGAGGCAGTTGACTTAGTATCTATATTATTTTCTATAACTACTATTTCATTTTTTTTTGGAGCTTTTATTTATTTGAAGAATAGTTTTGTTTATATTATTTTGTATACCTACTGCTATTTCTTTTTGTTTTCTTGAGCTTTTAATAGTTTTACTTATATTATTTTGTATACCTACTACCTTTTCTTGAGTTTTTATTTTTATTAAAAAAAAATTCCTTTTGGCTTATAATGTTTTGTATATCTGCATCTTCGTTTATTTTAATCGAATCATCTTGGTTTCTGTCATTTTTGTTTTATTATTTTTGTTTCTAATCGTAAATCAGCGCCAGAGTCATTCTCTGCTGTTCAATCAGATTTCATACAAAAGTAGTTGCGCCAGAGTCATTCTCTGCTGTTCAATCAAAGTTCATATAAAATTACTCTCGTAACAACTTAGATGTAGAAGTTACTTAATTATTAACGTTTACTCAGATCCATTTTTATTCAATGAATCTCATAAAATGTAAAGAATACTATAATACAACTTTTTTTTCTTGTAAAATTATTTGTTTCTGAGGTAAATTGACGAAAAGATGTAAAACTTTTTCCTGTAAAAATATTTTGTTTAAGGTATTAATACTTCAAAAACTAAAAGACGTAACAGTATATTGAAGAATGTAGTTTAATTTTATTAATAAAATGATGTTTGTTTTTGGGAAAAAAGGCTCCGCATATTAAGTGTTTATATTGCTATTTACTTTTGTCAATGTTTCAAATCTAAATTTAGATTTCAATTCATGTAAAATAAAATGTAAATCTGAATCATCACTATTAAATATTAAATATACTGAATATAGATTAATTTATTCTTAGGTTCTAATTAAAACTAATAATTTATTATAATTACTTATTTAATATTTTAAAGTTATTTTAAATATTTAATAGTTTACTAATTTTACTTAAAAACAATTTATCTTATTCATTTAATGCCACTAGCAAAACACAACTAATCAATTGATTCATGATTAATACTAAATTAAAGTATTAATGATTTTGAAATCAATATTTTTCTTAGATGTATATACTAATGATATTAGAATGATGACTTTTTCTATGTTTTATAATGAACTATTTGAGTTACTTTAAATATCTATTAGTTTATTAAGTTTTTTTTTCTTTGGTAATGATAATTAAAGGGATGCCAGTTCATAGATACACTTACCATATTTAAAAACAATTTATTTTTTCCATTTAATGTTACTAAGAAACTATAATTTATTGATAAGTTTATCTCATTCATTTAATGCTACCATGAAGCCACAATTAAAAAATAAATTAATTCATAATTAAAGTTAAAGTGACATATCACTTATTTTGAAATAAATACTATTTATTTTAGATGTTTATATTAATGATAGTAAAATTAAGATTTTTCTAGGTTTTATAATCTATATTATTAATGAAAAAGGTTTCTGGTAGCCATTTTTGAATGTAGACATTAAAAAATGGCTACTATGATTCTCCATAAAACTTTTTCATTAATCTACCTCACTACAGAATTAAAATCTATATTCTTTTAATTTTTTAATAAGATTATTTCATTATTTATTATATTATATCTTTTAAACATATTAATTAAATAGAAATATAAAAAAGTAATATTTGTTTTTCTTACAATTTTGCTATTTGAATAAGGGTAATTAGTTCATATTACTTCAATATCTTTATTCCTAATTAAGTTGTTTGGATGCTTCATTATTTGTATAGCCTCTCGGAATTGTCATTTATATTAGTGATCTTCCTTTAAAAGGATCTTGGTGTCTTCCAAGCATACATTGTGTCTAGTCTTGAAGGAATGTTTTCCTAGTGATGAGGTATGAATTCACTCATTTTTTATGCGCTCCTTAGGATCTTTTACCTTATGTGGAACGAGTGTCATGTTTCTCCAACATAACATTTCCCACATGAAGACATAACCTTGTATACACCTTTCCATTGATGGTAGTCCTGGTGTCTTTTATGGGCTTCATTTTCGCTCTAATAGTCTCCATTGGCTTGAAAAAGGTTGAAGCTTTTTTCCTTCTTAGGGCCTTTGGAATCTTGTCACTAGCCCCTCTAATGTAAGGAAGGTAGGCTCTCTTATTGAAGGTTTGACCATTTTGAGATGCTTAGCTAGTGATGAGGTATGAATTCACTCATTCTTGATGTCCTCCTTAGGATATTTTAACCTTAGGTGGAACAACTGTCATGCTTCTCCAACATAACATTTCCCACAAGAAGACATAACCTTGTATACATATTTCCATTGATGGTAGTCCCGATGTCTTTTATGGGCTTCATTTTCTCTCTAATAGTCTCTATTGGCTTGAAAAAGGTTGAAAATTCTTTCCTTCTTAGGACCTTTGGATTCTTGTGAGTGACCCCTCTAATGTAAGGAAGGTAGGCTCTCTTATTGAAGGTTTGGCCATTTTGAGAGTTAGAACCCCTCTCTATTTTCTCAATAGATCTTCTTATAATTTTTTTATTCTTATATTCTATGTTCTTAAATTTTTTGGATAGATGGTATTTCTCTTCCTTGGGATGTTCCTCATTTGAGATTATCATGCCTCTCATAATTAGAGTGTTCAAAACTCCAATATTTTGAGAAGGGTCGTGATATGAGTCTACATGAAGATCCCTCTCATTGTTAGTTTTCTTCCTAAAGACTTTATGACGAAGAGTTCCATCTTGCCTCTTGGTAACCATGTACAATTAGGAATGGAATGCTTCCATTTTCTTCTGAATCCATGGTTTAAATAATGTCTTTATGACAGCTATTGAGGTGCTCAAATAACTTGTTCTTAGTGTCATCGACATATCTTATCCATTTTGTGAGCCTTAAGGGGCATAATCCCTGGATCCTTCCATGGATTCTTCACAGGGACTTCACTTAGTGAACCTCTCACATAGCACGTGAGATCGTGGGATATTAAAGAATACCTTTAATTTCAAGAGATATTGACCCAAACTCTTTTTGTTGAAACCCCCTCCAAATACTTAAAACCTCCTCCCCACCCCTTTTTATACCTCAATCCTTATAAACCACCCTATCCACCCCCACCTTAAACCCCTCATCCCCCCAATACCTGCAATATATTGGTTCGATTTTTTATAATTTTAAAACCCACAATATGAACTAACGTGATATGGTATTGGTCAACAAGTGCAGCCCCCGTGGGATTCTTGCATGTTGGATTCCCTCATATAACATGGTAGTTCTTCAGTACTTGATGATAATACAAAAATTCTAAATTTCATTTAATCACTTATAAATAAGTCAGATGAGATCAATATTTTTCTCGATTCGTTTTCACTTGGGAATCATTAATTCTTTTTAGTAACTCCTAGCGCTTACCAGAGCCCATACTCAACACTAAAAATAGGGAGTTACAAACTTAGTGCAATTCCATATCTCTTCGCTCAACACTAATGCTAGGATGTACTTGTAGGATACAATGGAAAAGGATCCAATGTTGCAAAGCTCATGCTCAACATCAACATGGAAGGCTCCAAGGATTATGCCCGACACATCTTATCCATGTTGTGAGCCTTAAGTACTATTGACTTTGGACTCTGATTAATTGAGGACAACTCCAATTAACCAATCTGACTCTAATTGACTGATAGATACAATAGTTCATTGGAGTGCTAGGTGCATGGTGCATGGTTGCATGTGCATGATTGCATGGTTGCATGTGCATGATTTCATGGTTGCATGTGTGCATGTGTATGGTTGCATGGGTGGATGCAAAGTTTGCATGTGTGCATGTGTATGTGTGCATGTGTGCATGGGTGCATGCAAATTTTGCATGTGTGCATGGGTGCATGCAAAGTTTGCATGTGTGCATGCAAAGTTTGCATGTGTGCATGCACACATGCACACAGCTTTCTATTTGCAAAAGCATTGGTTGCAAAGGTCTCATCAAGACTTATACATTCAGAAAGTTTTTGGTCTTGGGTGGTTCATCAAAAATACATTGCCCCTCTTTCTATTCTGGATTGGATTAGATTGACTAATAAACAAAGAGGTGGTTGCTCTGTTATTTGGAAGGTTGTATTACATTCCTTTGGTCTTATTGGTTCTAGTGTGATATGGCAGGTTGGAAATGGTAGATCGGTTCGGGTTGGTTTGAACCCTTGGGTGGGTTCCGATGGTTCCCACCTATTATCTATGGAATTAAGTTTTTTTTGGCTGGTAGGGGTATATATTTCCTCTTTCATATGGTTGCTCCTGGGAAATCAATGATGTGGCATAAAGGTTGGGTTACTAGCTATGATTTGGGATTGATGATTGAATTTTCAGCAAAATGGACAAATTACCTGACAACACTAAGAAATTATCATATTAGATTGTGAGCTCGAGAGGATTCATTGGTTTGGGCACATCAAACATATTGAAAATATACACCAAAGCACGTTTATATACAATTAAAATTGGAGGTACACAATTGATCTATTATTTGATGGTAGAAGAAACTTTGGAAATTAAAGTGTCCTGCCAAAGCAAGACTTCTATGCTAGACTATTTTGGAAAACAAAGCCCAAAATTGGGATGTTCTTCAATGTTGATGCTTTCAGGGTCTAGGTAGATGTGCACTTTGTTGCACCTCTCTTGAAAATCTAGATCACCTCTTTCTACACTTCGTGTACACTCAACAAATTTGGCAGGGGGTTGGATTAGCACTAAATTCCTGTTTTTTATGGCATGGTCTTAATTTTGTGGAGGCTTTCCATGTATGGTTTGCTGAGCGGGGATACTTGACTTACAAAGAACTTCCTTGCGTTTTTTCTTGGGGTGTCTGGTTGGCCAGAAACAAAACCACTTTTCAAGACCAATGAATGCCTTTGGAGCTAGTTGTTGTCAATATTTTGGTTGTTTTTCAACATTTTCCTCACACAAAACTGATTATTTATGTTAGAATTTTTCGGGTGGAGGTGATTAACCATATTAGGCCTTGGGTATTTTTCAATGGCTCCTCACAGCAGCAACAACTCATTTGTGGGGGTGGGGGTTCTCTATAGTTATCCAATTCTCACTCCTTTCACTTATCCGCTCGCCTAGGAGAGGTTACAACAATTTTATAGGATTGATGGCTTTACAACCTCTTCTCTTATTTGTTGTGAAAAATAATTGTCATACTTTGCAAGTATTTGGTGCTTCAATTATTGTGATTGATTGGGACAAAGGAGTTAGCAGATGTGATGTGTTACGTCTAATTCTTCTTATTCTTGAGGAAGTGACTCTTATACAACAAAGATTTGACAGTATATCTTTTACACATGTTTACAGGGAATGGAATGGGGTGGTTGACCGACTTTCCAAGGAAGCGACAGAGCTTTCGTTTGGCTGTTGGAAGATCTTAGAACATGATTCAGCTCATAGTTATAGTTATTATCATCGACCGTTCAATGAGGAACAAGTGCTTGTTGTTTGAACATGGATTAAAGGATAAAATTTTGTGGATATATTTTTCGATATATGATATATGTAATCTATTTTTTGGCTAAAGCTTGTTTTGATTTATCAGTGGATACTTTTCCGGATGTAAAAACTGTAAAACGTTTTGTGATACTGTGGGATCATTTTATTGTTTTTGTTTGACAATGTATGGGGTACTTTATATGCCTTTTATACATATGATAATGTAATTTTGTTCATATCTGAAATAAAATTATGATTTTTTCCATGGAAAAAATCAATTGGTATCGTTAATGCTACTATTTTTTTTTCAAATGGTGTCCCAACTAGAAGAAATGATGGTAAATTTTTTTCAATCCTTTATGCATAGAGTATTAAAAGTTAGAACACTCCAATGAAATATTAAACAAACACTTATTTGTCAAGATCATAAAGTCTTGAATATTATATCCATAATGTTTGATTGGACCCCCTCAACTTTAATTTTATTTCAAAAAACGCTCATATAGCCTTTTATTATCACATGTTCATTATGATATTCTGAATACCAAATTGATGCTCCCATAACACCTACCTAACCATATAAATTCCATACATGTTCAAAACTAAAGAATATAGACCTAATTCCAATTATATTAGTTAGATCATATCACATAGCCTATGGGATCTAAATTTGAGAGAGTTAAGCATTAATTTCACCTTGTAGCCACCCATTTTCTACTCCACGTGTTTTAACCATAGATTCAAAGAATAATAGACAATTCTGTTAGTAAAGATGAAAATAAAGAATTTTCATTCCCCCCTTCCATATTTCTCCATTGCATCATAGTCTCTCACAAGATAATATAGTTGGTTCATGGATCCTAACTAATCTCCTTAGGGATCTTTTTTTACGCGGTGAACCTCATCCTCTATTAATATGGAAAACAATTATCATCATTTTCAAAAATAGGATGCTCTTGCTAGCACTCCAAGAGCCTCAAGAGTAGTTTTATTCTTCCCTTTTGGATTGTTTTTTTCTACTTTTCCTTCACTTAAGTAACTAATAGATAATATTTGCTTTATAAAAATGTATTGCTTGAAATTTGGCCATGTACACCCCTAATTACCCCATATTCAATCATCCTCACATTCCTTAAGGTACATATGTAATATATTTGAATTGAAAAGAATAATTAAATATTATATTTAATGAGAATTTGTGGTTTCATACTTATTTAAAAATGATTAGAGTCCATCAAATAATAAAAATAAATATACCTTATCATGCAACAAGTAAGTTAATTTTGTGGAACTACAAATTATGATTGAAGAAAAGAGGCTGTAATACTTCAAAATTTCATAAAAATTTAAAAGATTTCCTATGACAATAAATGTTTACAATCGTCACTTAAGAGGGACATTTAACTATTAACACTTAACAATAGTAAGGTCTAAACTATATCTAAAACACATTTCTTTTATTAATTTCTGTATCTGCATACTTAAATTATTTGCTTTCATAATTCAGTATTAAGGATTGATTTAACACGTGATGATCTAAAGTAACATGAGTTGAGCACAAGTTGAGACATTTGTTTGTTTACTATGTCCTAAAGTTTGTTTTACTTTTTGTAATTATGAAGGAACTTTAGTTCAAGTCTGAGCCTCACTTATATTTTTAGCTAACACAGTGAAGTGATGCTTCTTGTACAAGTCTTTTTACAGGTAAGGCGTTTTGTAAATCAGTTTCAGGATTGAGATTAACTATCTCAACTAGCATAAATAAAATGCTAGTATATTTGTTTAGTTTACAACTTTGGGAAAAGGAAGGTATCGTCAAATCTATGTAGTTACTTTTATTTATTTATTCATAAGCGTAAGTACTTGGAAACTCAAGCACCACATATAAATATATGTTTCTTACTTATCTTTGACTATAACCTATACTTTATATTTTTATCCAAGTTTTGTTATTTTACATCCTACATATAAACTCTATGGAAGGATAAATGTTGCAACCTAGATCTTTGCATTATAATTTTATTTTTTTTTGACAGAAACGGGTAGGTTTTATATTAATAGAACGGTGACAAGGCCACCAAAGAGTTTACTTCTCCAGAAAATATAGTAAGCCATACAGTCTTCCAAACTTTAAATACAGATCCCTGTGACTAGAAAAACTAGGACTTTTAAGTTTTCAACAAAAATATTGAACAGAGAAAAGACATAAACTAGACTGAAATTAAAGGTGCTTGGCCATTTCCCCAGAAGATGATTGGATAGCCAGTTGGCTCATGCCATGGCCTAAGTTCCCAGCATCCCGAAGCTTTTCCAAAGTGCCCTCCATACTCTGCAGCCTGAGATCCAAATTTTCCAAAGAGACCGTGACCTTCTCTTCCAGAACCCACAGAGCTACCATGAATTCCAAGCAGATACGACCCATATCCTCATCAATTCGTTTGAGGCATCGCCCCCCCCCCAGCTCATCAATTGGTTGCAAAAAATTTCCTTGACGTCTAACCCGGTGCCTCAATACCCTTACCTCTGCTTCCAGTTCCACCAATGGGTCTGGAGAGGAGGATGCAGAGTCATCAGAGTCTGCCATACCACCCAGGATTAACAGGATGTAGTCCAAATAGACCACACAGAAAAACGAAGAGCTTTACCACCCAGAAGAATGAGTCGCCACCTTCAGAATGACGAGAGCCCTGATTCCTAAAACGGGTCGAAGAAGAATACAACTAATAGGCCAGATAGCATTCACATGATATAAAAGAAACATCATTACCTAGAAATTGGAGCATGCCAAAGTATGTTTCATCATATTTCGAGGAGCGCCATTTACCGGACCCATACTATGCATTAAATAATAGAGTGCAATGCCAAAAGAAGAAACCTCTTGAAGATCAGGGTTTTGAAGGTCATCATAACAGAGCATGTTTCCAATGAACCAATAAGATTTGTCAACCGAGAAACCCATTCTAGTCTGGACAGAGAGGGGAAGGTCCACACGCCCAAATGAAATGCTATGATTACATAATAAAACCTTAAGCGAGCCCATTAGATTTTGAAAAATCTTGCTCTGTAAATCCACCTGCTCCATAGTACAGAGGATGTTATGCTCCATCATCAGCAAAGGCAGAGAATACATCATCTTAGATAGAGCAGGATGAGCGAACAGAAAAATTTCATTGAGCATGATGAAGGACGCGGTATAAAAGAGCATGTTGTGGTATGCCATGCCACCAACGGGAGAGGCCACCATTAGGAAGCAGAAGAAAATGACACTTGTCCTGGGACCCATTCTCCAGATTACTAGCCAAACCATCCTCGAGTCCAAGCCCGAGAATTCAAGGGACAAGAAACAAACTAAGCACATCATTTAGTTTAAGGACCCCCTTGCCCAGGGGTATTGCTTCATTTGCTGCTTTGTCCACTTGTCCATTATTCATTCTCAAGACATGAAAGAAATCTATAGATCGGAAAAAGGGAATGAGCAAAGAGATTCTTTGAAGTACTTGACGAAGGCGATTAGAGGAAGGAAACGTCTGAGAGTTGATGAAATGGATAATCAACCTGGAGTCCCCCACAACCATAAGAACCTGAATACCATGGAGAAGAGCTTGGTTTAAGCCTTTCCAAAGGGCCAATGCTTCTACCATATTATTAGAATCAATTCCCAAATTCCAAGAGTATGTGAAGTTCAAATCTCCATCGGGGCCGAAGAGCGCCCCTTCCCCTCCTGCCTCCCTTATTATAAAATTATTTATTACTAAGGTAATTTGTATGTATTTGTATCAACATTCATTTGGATGCCTATTGGCAATTACACCTAAGTCTAGAGTATTGTCATTGGGTATATAAAAAATGTCATTTCTAACAACGAAACTAACGAGTTTCAAAAAGAGTATAATTTCCTTATTTTCCTATGTAATTACCAAATGAGAAAACAAAAAGTAAAACATTATATCATTATATACACAGTATTACTGCTTTGGTTTTAGAGGATGAAGAGTTCATTACTTAATGAACCTAGCTAACTCAAACTTTTGCATGATTTAAATCTCATTAAGAGATGTTATATAATAATTATTATTACCCTATTTATGTAATTTTAAACTATAAAACCCTTACCCAAGAATTATGTTAAGCATTTCTATACTTGAAATCTTATACTTGTAAGCTTCTTAACCAAGGTTCTAACCTATGTTACGAATAGTCTTTTGCATAATTCTAATACTTATCATAATGGTGTTTGTATCCAATGTTAACAAGGTTAAAATCTTTTGCAGACATCACTTCAAGTGTAATAGTCTCGAACAATAGAGCAGACCCATAAAATTGAATTCAAAGTGGAGTCCACGTGGTTGTTTGTTTGTGTTTAGGGTTTTGACTTGGGTAAACCACACGATAAAAATTTCCAAACCCTAAAATCTCGCATTTACCCTATCTTTTTGCTGTGGAGTGTTGCCACCGACTCATGGCCGCATGGCCCTAATACCATAGTTTTTTTTTTAAGAGAGTAATGGCCTTCGACTCCAAAGGCTGGCTCAGTGAGTGGCCTTAACCCTTGCAACCACCAATTGTATTCCTTGACTTCTAGCAGAGTAGTCTCTCATTTTTAGTTCATTGCTTGCATGGGGTTTTTCACTCAAAGTTTGGGAGGTTGGAAAAATAGTTTTCATTGTGTCTATCTTCCTCGCCGAGGTTTCTTGACAATGCTTCTACTAGTTTTTTCTAGGGTAAGATATTTCCTTGGCCACAACTACTGTGCAAACGAGATCTCTGTGCGGCCGAAGGTCAAAGTTCTCTAGGAAAATCTATTTTGTTCTTTATGCATTTGTCGTAAGTTTTATTATTTTTATACTGGGTTTTCTTTCGGATATGGACTTAACACTTCACTATTTTACATTGCAGGCTTCTCTACTGGTGTTACTACGAGCTGTGTGGCATAAATTGCTTCAGGATGAAATTCTCCACGCTACTCAACCCAACCGGTAAAGCCTTGGTTCTTTCTTGAGGTTCCTTCTGTGATGGGTGTGTGGTTTTGGCTTAGTATTGTCTAGCTGAGACTCACAATCGTTTTCCGTAGCTTCGTTTTAAACCACGTCATGATTGTGAAGGCCGTGTGGTCGTAGATTGTTTTGCAGAAATACTTGTAAGGATTTTTGGTCGTAACTCTGTTTAGTTTGTTATTTAATGTGTTTAAGATAGGGTTTGATGTCTCTTACATGTTGATTAAGCTCTAAAGTTTTTGCTGTGTTGGATATCATGTGTTTGGTAACGAACTACGATTTAAAAGAAGTCGATGGTGGAGTGTGGGGTTTCCTGTGTTGGATAAATTTCAGTTTTGTTTAAGTTTTAAAATAATGGAAATACTTTACTATTAAAATACTTGTGTTTGATGAATGGATGATTAAAGAATATGGAAGAGATTGTATTGCTGTTTAAGTCCATAATTTCGATTTTATTTAGAAAGAGGAAAATGTTCATGATATTAGTATTAAAACTAATTCTGAGTTCTTCTTTGTGAGTAAAAAGATTTGTTTAAGAAAATAAATAAAAGAGAAGGGTTTGTTAATACAACCCAAGCTCTACTGTGTAATTGAATTGGGAAATTTTAAATTGTCTTTTCTTAAATTGTCTTAGTTTGTACTTGATAAACAATTTTAATATTGTTTTCGTGTATTTTTTATTTAATTATGTGCATTTATAATATGGATATTATAATTATAAAAATAAAGGGTTTGATTTAAGAGAAGGAGGGTAAAAACTGTAAAGGCCCTAATCTGGGAAGAAAAGTAAAAGAATGCTAAGTTGTTAGTTTTCCCTAAATTTAGGGTTTGTAATTTTATTTTAATTTTAAACCCTACATTATTATTGGTTAACTATAATGTGGTTATTATTTGATGTCTACTTATAGTATTAATAAAATTTGATTAGATGTTATTTCCAAACCTAAGTAATTATTATACTTAATTTTTACTATTTATTATTTGTTCCTGTTTATGTTGTTTTTATGTTCTTATCATATTTAATAACCATATTTATTTATAATATATTAAGGGAGCACCACTACACATATTGTGTACTGGTTTTTAAAATATCTTTATTTAAGATAGTTTTGTTTATGTTTAAAGTAATGTATTATAACTATGCAAACTTCTAAAATAGTGAATCTTTCTTTTGATCATTCCTATAAAGAGTCTGTACAAAGTAAATAAACATAATCCTACATTCTTGATTTGATTTATCCATCAAAATTTAATCTCACCTATTGTACTAGAGTACTACCTTCTTGAAGGTGTGGAAAAATACAATTAGCTATTTTATTCATTAGTAAATTTAAATTAACCCTATTTACTCATCCTAATTCATATCTAATCCAAATTTCATCTATCTTTCAAGAGTAAAATATTTTCTCCAAGTAATTTAAATAAGAGATGAAACAGACATATAAATATATTATTTCCTAAATTCATTCATTCTTGTTCCTAAGCTTGCATAGATAAATTAGAAATAACATGTAGAACCTAGCAATATAGGAGAGGAGACAACAACTTAAGGAGCTTGTTCCTCCCAACCAACTCCTGAAGATAATTGAATTGCAAATCTTAGGACCCCCGAGCCTGTCTACTGGTCCACCTGGTTGAAAGCACTGGTTGAGAGAACTGGTTTAGAAACCTCTGCAACTCCACAGAGTAATCAACAGTAATCTTTCTACCTATAGCAGTAAGAACTTAGCTCAAATCAACTGCACTAGTTCAGAACTTCAGCACTTTTGACTCAAAAACTTCTGCTTGTCCCCTCCATAGAATTTCTTGTGCACTAATTTCACTCAGAAATTTCACACATAAAGAATGAGCAGCCTCAGTTGAATTCAATGGGAAGTTAAAAAATTTTGTTACTTTTGCTTGTAATTTCTGATCATTTTCATCCAATTTTACTCCTTCCTCTAGCTGTTCTTCTAAATATGTTTTATAAGCGCTGATTGCTGCTACAAAATTATTTCTTGCATTTCTACTTAGAGCATCAGCAACCTTATTTTCTTTTCCCTTAATATGTTGGATCTCGAAATCGTACTCACTAAGGAAAGCTAGCCACCTAGCTTTCGTTGTTCTTAAGTTAGGTTGATCCAACAAATATTTTAATCATTTATTATTTGTCATTAACATAAATTTTCTTCTGATTAAGTGATGGCATCACATCTTTAAAGCATGTATGATGGCAACCAACTCTAAATCGTAGGTTGTGTAGTTTTTCTCATGAATTTTAAGCTTCCTAGACTCATATGCAATTACATGTCCTTCTTGAGTTAAGACCCCACCTAGACCATTGTTGCATGCGTTAGTGCATACTACAAAGTCCTTATTATGATCAACAATTCTTAATATTGGTGCAGTAGTTAGTAATTTTTTTAACTTTTTAAAACTTTCTTCACACTTTTGACTCCACTCAAATTTCTTCCCTTTATTCTGTAAAGAAGTTATGGGATTTGAGATTCTTGAGAACCCCTCAATGATTCTTCGATAATAACCTGTAATCCCCATGAATGATCGCACATCAATCATGTCCTTTGGGACTGGCCATTCTTCAATTGCTTTTATCTTTTCTGGATCAACTGAGATCCCTTATTTAGTTATTACATGGCCCAAGTATTGTATTTTATCCTTAAAGAAATCGCACTGACTAAATTTAGCATAAAGCTGATGTTCTCTTAACTCTTGTAAAACAATTTTTAGGTGCTCCTTGTGTTATTCTTTAGACTTAGAATAAATTAGAGTGTCGTCAATGAATACCACTACGAATTTATCAAGATACTTGTGCAATACATCATTCATTAAGCATATGAAGACAGTCGAGGCATTACTAAGCCCAAATGCCATAACAACAAACTCATAGTGACCATATGTGGTCCTAAAAGCTGTTTTAAAAATGTATTCATCTTTGATTCAGACCTGGTAATAACCAAATTGTAAATCAATATTTGAAAATACAGTTGCTCTGTGCAGCTGATCAAATAGATCATCTATGCGGGGAAAAGGGTATCTATTCTTAATGATCATTTTATTAAGTTGATGGTAGTCAATGCATAAGTGTAGAGTATCGTCCTTCTTTTTAATGAAATAACAGGTGCTCCCAAAGGAGACATGTTGGGCCTTATATACTTTTTATCAATAAGTTCCTTTAACTGTGATTTCATATCATTTAGTTCCAGTATGTTCATCTGATAAAGGGGATTTTGAGCTAGGAACTGCACTAGGTACCAACTCAATAGTGAATTCTAACTCCCTTTTTGGAGGCAGTCCCGGAATTTCTTCCAAAAATACATCCAAATACCCCCTTTGGATTGGAATATCTTCTAGTTCTAGTTTATCTTCACTATTAATATGTTCTTCGTTAATTACAGTTACATCAAAGGCTTTACAACCCTTCTGAATAGCTCTCTTTAATTGCAAAGCAGAGATTTGTCTCATAGTTGTTTTCCTAGGAATTCCTGTTACGGTTACTATTTTTCCTTCATTATTTACACATGTAACAGTTTTATTGAAATAGTTCAAAACTACTCCATTAGAGGAAATTTCAACTCAAAATGGGCCTCCTAAGGAAAATTAATAAAATAATAGTTAAAATAATAAAATAATATTTATTAATTTTGGAGGAAGAAAAGAAAAAACTACTTTTTTGTTCGTATTTTCGACATATCTTCCTGTGTTTTTACTCAAATTTCGATCGGGAGAGCTTATTGGATGCAGAATTAAATTCTACATCCAATGAGTACCCACTTAGCATACTTCTAATGGACCCTGCTACCCCAAAACCAAGAAATACCTGAAAAAATGTGATGATGATGTCATCATCACATTTTTTCAAGGTTTTCCTATTTTTGGGGTAGCAGGGTCCATCAAAAGTATTTCGAGTGGGTACTCATTGGATGCGGAATTTAATTCCACATCCAACGATCTCTCCCGATCGAAATTTGAGTAAAAACACAAGGAGATATGTCAAAAATATGAACAAAAAAAGTAGTTTTTTTCATGATACCTATCCCCAAATTTATATTAAAATTTTGTTTAAGAGGTGCTCCCTTTTTGAATTTTAAATAATTTTGATTGGCTAATACATGATGACATGGAATTTGTATTATTTTTGGAAGGCCCATTTTAAATTGAAATTTTGTCTAATGTATGTTGTTCTAACCACTCCATACCATTGTATACATCACAATACCTACAACAAAAACATAGGGAACATGTGACATGTACTCTATCTCTCCACATGTTTTAGGACACTATGCAATAGATAGTTTAACTCCTACATGAATAGGGACTTTAACTAGTTTACACTCCTACATTTTAAATCATTTCAAAATTGTATCAACATATTTGCTGTGATTTTTAACCAAATCCTTCTACCTACTCGATCTATTTTAATTTCAATTCCAAGAATGAAATGAGCTGCATCGATATCCTTCATGTCAGACTTGGAGGACAACTATAGTTTCACCTCCTTGATCGATTCCATGTTGTTTCTGACCAACAACATATTTTCAACATACAATATTACATAGATAAAATGATCACTGAATTTCTTTCCATGAAAGATGATCGTCTAAACTTCTCACAAAACCAAAATGATGGATGTACATATCAAAATTTTGGTACCATATAGAGACTTGTTGAGCTTGTAGATGGGCTCCTTTTCCCCTTTCACTATCATAATCTTTCAAGATGCTTTATATAAATTTATTCTCCATGGTCACCATGAAGAAAGGTTATCTTTTTGTCCATCTAATATATTTCAAGATCAAATGTTGGAGCTAAAGAAATTAATTCCTTAATGGAGGTTATATTTACAATAGGAGAGAATATCTCACCAAAGTCGATTCCCTTAGCTTGGGGATATCCCTTCGTTACTAGTCAATTTTTGTACTTCTCGACCTAACCTGGTGCGTTCACCTTTTACTCAAACACCCACTTATTATCAATGAGTTTCCTTCCATTTGGAAATGTCACTAGATCCCATGTTTGATTCTTTTGTAAGGACTCTATTTCTTTTTCCCTGACCTTTTTCCATAGTTTACCCTCTAACAAGTCAATTTCTTCCATTACTGACCTAGGATCCTCTTTTGTGTTATTTATTGCAAAAGCAAAGTGGAAATTTGGTGGGAAGTATAGAGGAGTTTACCTTTCAATTTGTTTCTTTTCTCAATTAGACCTCATGATAACAAGATTCAGATAATCCACCTCTTTGATGGATTCAATCGACTCATTTGAATAATTACTTTCACCATTTCATTCAAATTCTAGCTTTTCTGGTTCCTTTTCTCTTTTATACTCTTCAATATTATAAGACCTTAACTTCTCTAAAGATCACGTATCTACTATAATTATTCTTCATTTCGATCAGATTCCACATCTTATACCCTTTCACTTCATCTTTCTACCCAATGAAGATGTATCTCTTAGCCTTGTTGTCAAGGTTGATTAATTTGTTCTTTAGCACATGCACAAATGAATCACACCCAAATACTATGAGATGTGAAGGAGAGGGAATTTCATCATCCCATGCCTCATATGTAGTCTCATTAACCATATTTTTCAATAACATCCTATTCACCAGGTAACATGCCATGTCGAATGCCTCTCACTAGATTTGTTTTGCAATTTCGGAGCCATTGAACATGCTCCTTTTTTTTCCATCAATGTTCTATTCATTCATTCATCAACTCCATTCTATTGAGGTGTTTATGGATTTTTTTTTTGAGCTATATTGTGCTATCTACGAAACTGGTCAAATCCCTTACTACAAAATCTACCTATTTTATCAGTTCTCAACTCCTTGATCTTTTTGTCAATATGATTTTCTACAAGAGCTTTTAAATATTGGAACCTTTCAAAAACCTCATATTTGTTCCTTAGAGAATACAACCATGTCATTATGGAGAAATCATCAATGAAAGAGACATAATATTGGGATCCCCCTAGTGATGGGACTGGTATTGGCCAAACACATCACTATGTATTAACTCCAGTATTCCCTTAGCCCTTGTGGCCCCAAATGGGAAACTTATATGGATTTGTTTACCATAAACGCAATGTTCACATAAGACTATTTCCAAATAGAACTCAAGGAGACCTTTGATCAAATATTCATTGTCCATAACATGAATACCTCTCTCACCAATATATCCCATCCGTTGATGCCATAAAATGGTTTAGTCAACTAGACAAGAAGATATGTTGTTGGATTTAGGAAAGAGTGTATTCGCACATCTATTGGTATATGTTCTTCCCAATAGTATGTAAAAATTTCTATTCTAAAATACTCTCATTAGTACCATTGCTCTTCTCACCATTTTACAAAAATATTTCTCAAATATAGAATGCACACCTACATTTCCCATCTTACTGACATATGTCAAGTTTGAGACAAACCTTAAAAATGTAACACCCTTGGAAGAGTTCATATCCTTCCATATTTTGGTATCAACCAAACTTTACCTCATCCAACAATCCTTATTAGTGAATCATCTCCTAGAAGAACATCACTTCTATCAAATTTCTCATATTCACATAACCACTCTCTATTTGGTGTCATATGATATGATGCACCAAAGTTGATCAACCAAGCATCATGATCTGATTTTGTAGTTGTTAAGTCCAAATACACATCTCCTTTCTCTTAAATTGAAGGATTACCTTCAATCAACTGCACATCCCCATATCCTTTACTCTTCTCGATTCCCACTGACTTACAATCTCACTTATAATTCCCAAATTTACAACATTTCCAATATTTTCTCATCATTAGACAAGAGGAATTAGATATGGTCTTAGATATACCACTCTAATTTGATTTTCTACCAGAGGTTTTTCCTTTTCCTCTGTCTACTAGTTGACCTCTTTCTATCAAGGAATCGTGTGTTGATCCTTCCATGTTCTTCCACCTCATCTCCTCTAACAAGAGATGCAACCACATTATCAATATTTATTGTGGTATTATCTATTCCAATAACCACAACTAAGCTATACCATGAGTCTGGAAAAGAAAACAATAGATTGATACATTTCTCCTCCTCTGTGATTTTGACATCCATAGACAACCACTTATTGACAATAGTGTTGAATGCATTCAAGTGATATATTACTGAGTCAATCTCATTCATCCTCAGAAGATATAGATTCTTATGAAGAAACCACTTGTTAACCATAGATTTTGACTAGTAGTTCCCCAACTTATCCCACATTTTATTTGTAGTGTCTTCTCCTAAGACATTCAACAATACATTATATACTAAACAAATTCGGATTGTACTCCTTCCTTTTGTGTCGAGTTTATGCCAATATTCTTGTAATTCCTCGATGGTTATCCCTGAGCATGTGTAATGTTGTTATTTGATTAATGGCACTAGGTTCCTTGACTATGGACTATGGATATTATTATTATTATACTTATAGATAACTAAATAATGGTTCAATATGGACAATAACATTGTTGGGGGGTCTTGTTTTCCACATGTGAAGGGGTTTGTGTTAGGAGTTGTGGCTCCCCTAACAATACTCTAGTCTTCCTAGTTTTGATATTATTGAACCTTGGTGGTCCTAATATGTTTAATAAAAACTTTGCATGCACCCATGCAACCATACACATGCACACATGCAACCATGAAATCATGCACATGCAATAATGCAATCATGCACATGCAACCATGCACCATGCACCATGCACCTAGCACTCCAATGAACTATTATATCTGTCAGTCAGTTAGAGTCAGATTGGTTAATTGGAGTTGTCCTCAATTAATCAGAATTCAAATTCAATAGTACTTAAGGCTCACAACATGGATAAGATGTGTCGGGCATAATCCCTGGAGCCTTCCATGTTGATGTTGAGCATGAGCTTTGCAACATTGGATCCTTGTCCATTGTATCCTACAAGTACATTCTAGCATTAGTGTTGAGCGAAGAGATATGGAATTGCACTAAGTTTGTAACTCCCTATTTTTAGCATTGAGTATGGGCTCTGGTAAGCGCTAGGAGTTACTGAAAAGAATTAATGATTCGTGAGTGAAAATGACTCGAGAAAAATATTGATCTCATTTGACTTATTTATAAGTGATTAAATGAAATTTAGAATTTTTGTATTATCATCAAGTACTCAAGAACTACCATGTTATATGAGGGAATCTAACATGCAAGGATATTTAGAGTTTCCTATCCTAGTAAACCGAACCATCTACCGAATAACCTTAATGAAGAAAGTGTCATAAGTCTAGGGATCACAATATGTTATACCCTAAGACAAATGTTACCAAATAATATTTTATACACAGTATGTATAAAGAGTACAAATAGTAATAATATTAATAATGTAAGAAAGAGGGAAAATTTTCCATCTATTACTATTATTACTAAGATAAATATTAAATATTATAATACCTATAAAAGTCCAATTAGGAACTAGTTGAAAGTTCCTAAGTTAAAATATTAAAATATTAAATTAAATAAAAAGGGTTAAATCAAGAAATCAAAGGATTCTTGGTTTAACTGCCCCTTTGACTGAAAATTCTGTCTATAAAGTCCCAAGCCAAAGAGAGGCTTGGGATCTCTTCCATATTTTTGGAGTCATTATTATTCCTGATTATTCTCAAGGTATTTCTTGGAGAACATTTTCCTAAGACAAAAAAGGAGAACTGATCCAGACCTGGTATACTAGTTAGGGAAGCCTTACCTTAGGGGCTCTAAGCTACTTGCATGTTGGAAACCATCTCAGGGGGATACTGATTGAAACCAGGAATGGTTCTGGGTCATGGTTGGGTGGAACATGGTAGTTCCCAATTGTTTCAGTCATCTATACAAAGGTTAGATCTCCCTTTGAATTGCTAATGATGGGTAACTGAGTGTGCAGGTTTCAGCCATTAGAAGAGCTTCAATTATCAGGTATGATGTTCTTGACTGCCTGTTTCATTTTCTAGAATTAGTTTTGGCTAGGCTCTGCAAGTATGTATATTATATTTTATAACCCTATATTCTCTTGGTCTTCATATCAAATTCTTTTAGAGTTTGTAACAACCCTCTCAAGAGAACCCTAGATAATTGTAAATTCAAGTGTTATTGTAATTGTCTCCGGGTGAGGAGCTCAAGGCCAAGGCCCCTCCGAAAAAAAATCTTGCAACCTATATAAGTAAAAACTTAGGGAGCATAAAGGAAATAAGAACAAATAATTAAAGAATCCATAAGAGAGATAGCGGCGCTAGCATATCTCACATATAGATTAATATCTGAATCTAGAGAAAGAGGGACTTAGGTTCGACATACCTAAGTAAATACAAGAAATTATAACTTTTTTATTTTAACAACTTAGGTGACATCCTAAGAGGAAAGGAAGTCGTGGAAAAAGGACAATCCCTCCATGGAAAGGAAGGGGTACATTAAAGTACACGGACTGTCCTTACAAGGAAGGTGACGATAGATTTCAGTCTTAAAAGACTCTGATTGAAAAACAAACCCATATATATATTAAGTAATTAATTAAATTTAATGGATTTTGAGTCCTTTGGAAAAAGGGCATGATTAATTAATAATTAAAAAAGTCCATCATGAGAAAAGGGAATGATGGATTAATAAGGAAATCTATCATAGAATGATAGACTAGATCCTTAAGAAGGACAAGGGTTATTTTTCTTTATGACGAATTTATTTCCTTTTTGGACATTAAGTCTTTGTTAAAAGGCATGTATAATTCTTCTGAAGTCTGAATAATGGATTAATTCCTTCATAAGACACTCATACGTGCATCAATTAAAGGAATATTTTATTCCGTCATACCTTATTGGAATTACTCGTTGGGCAGGTCGCATGCCTTGGATTAATTTTCTTTACGGAAAATTTTTAGGTAAGACCACCTCAACACTAATTGTGACAGAATTACTGTCCTAAAATTTGGGAATTATTCCCGGAGCATGAAGTGCTGCCAATACCTTAAATTTTTTTACAGACAGTGGGAAGGTCAGCACACCCCTCATCCTATTTGGTAGGAAGGGGAATAATTAATAATAAAATGGTCACACGCTGAGGGAGAACAAATCGCTGCCAAATTAGAAGTGCTCTCTTTGAGGGGGAGTGTGAACTCTGGTTCATATGTGATTGGGTTCCTGTATGGCAGCATAAAGGATAGATCTCTACCAGATTGGATCTCTGCTATGCTGATATAGAATTTTATCTCTGCGATTTTTGGATGAGATATGTTTTTTTGAGAGGACCAGGGAAAATTGTGGACCCAGCTCACTCCTTGCAGGAGACATGAGCATTCCAGGTATGAGCTGACATGGAGGTATTTTTTTTATGGCTTTGTTTCTTGATTTGGACTGCTGTGTGTTTTAAATACCCTAGTGGAGTCGAATGCTGATAGTATATGGAAATTGCTATGTTCTGGATTGCCTGCGCCTTTTTGCATCCTATATCTGAATCTTTTTATGAATTGGTTTTCTATGATCTGGACTACCTGTGCCCCTTTTGCATCATAAATCTGAACGTTTATGAATTGGGTGTTATGATCTGGACTGCCTGCGCCTTTTTGTAGAAGTGAATGGGTTAGGATCTTTAAAATGCCAGGGAATATTGCATTGTGGGTTATGAAATTAATATGGATCTAAACTGCCTACGTGGTTCAATGTTGGATCTAGACTATTGGAGCCACAGGCATGCGTCTACACTCTACCTGTGATCCTTTTCAAGCTACATACATGTATCGTTTATATACCTTAATGGATTCAGACCTTGCCCAGCTATGTACATGTATCGTTATATACCTTGATGGATTCAGACCTTGCCCACGGTTTCGCCTTATCTTTTGTTTCATTTATTTATGTATATAGCCACATGTGTAAGCCATATCTATGCGCACTTCTGGTAGATCCATCGTTTGTATGCGGTGTTAGGGCTTAGTGGTTTTTTCCCATGTGTTTGCATACAGGTGTATGTGGAACAACAACCCTGCATTTCCATGCTTGCGCCTGGGTTTTGTTGCCAGTCCGAATTAAAAACCCAAAAATGCTGATATATATAATGTTTATATATATTTAAAAGAAATGAAATGCTGATATATAATGTTTATATATTTTAAAAAGGAATGAAACGCTAATGTATATAAGGTTTATATATATATTAAAAAGGAATGAAACGCTGATATATATAATGTTATATATTTTAAAAAGAAACGAAACGCTGATATATATATATAATGTTATATATTTTAAAAAGAGATGAAACGCTGATATATAATGTTTATATATTTTAAAAAGGAATGAAACGCTGATATATATAATGTTTATATATTTTAAAAAGAAATGAAATGTTGATAAATATAATGTTTATATATCTAAAAAAAAAGGGTGTTGATTTAAAATGTTTATAGCAAATAGCAAATAGTTGATTGATTTTTCAGAGAGAGATCGCCTTAGCATATGTAGGTATGACTTTATTTCCTGCATATGACCAGTGACGTATAATTATCTCATAAATATCTAGGTATAAGCAACAGGGAATAACGCCAGTTGTATTGATTGCACTTTTTGGTGCGTTTCGGATCACATGTCTGTTGGTTGCTCACTTTGATGAGCTCTAATGCCGTGTTTAAATGTTACCCAAATGTGGCGAGGATCCCATACTGCCTGAGTTTTTAAAGTGTAAAAATGGAGATGATCTGGTCTAAGTTGTGAGTGTTTTTGCTGGGTGGGTATGTCGGCCCTTTCAAAAGGTAGGCCTTGATGTAAAGCGCATATGTGTTATGAAATACCTCTATGAGAGAGAGACTGTGTAAATAAATTGCAGCATGGGTACTACAGAATTGTAAACCTTTGACAATTTAAAGAAATAAAGAAACTAGCAAAAAAAAAATTGGTGGACGTAGCCTCGTGGACGAGGTGAACCACGTGAATATGGTTGTCTCATTTGCGTTATTTTGTTGTGCTGGATTATTTCTTTGTTTACATGATGGTTATGAATACAGTATAAATGTTTTATTTGGTGAAAAGATTACTAAAAATTTTGTTGTGCAGACTTCTTGAATGCTTTATAGCTTTAAGGTATCAGGGGTATTCTACAGGGTTTACTTTTTCATTATAAACCCTAGGGTGTAATTTAATTTTTGTTCTACAAATTATCAAGGGTTTTTTTCTTGCAATTTTACTTATGTTTTGTCTTTTAAATCTCGTTTTCCTACAACCTAGGAACTATTACTAATAAGCACTTAGTTTTTCATTTACCTATGTACTCTACTGACAGATTTCATATTGTCAGCAAAGCCATGTTTATAAATAAAAGACCAGTTCAGAAATTAAGCTTCAAACATAATATAAACATAAAAATATAGTTGACTAAAAATATGACCCATTAAACAATGGCATTATATAACATCCTGAATAACTAAAACTAGAATCTAATTAAGCAATAATATAACCTTAGCATTCTTTATATAAGAATAAATCATAAATTCAAAATAAATAAGCCAAGATAAAAATCAACTAAGATCTCTCATGGTCTGTATAAATATTATCATTCTTCTTTAAAACAAGCTTCATCATAAATCAAATCAACAGTCCAAGTATCGAGGGCATATAATGGTCCATGATAACATAACACATTATACCAATTATCTACATAAACAAACCCTTGCGATTTTGACAAATCAAACCCTTAAATAACAACAAATCATATTATAAATTGCAAGCAATAAACAAAAGTATCTGAATAAATAAAATCCAACATAATATCACCTACAGTAATCAATTAAAAACAACCATAATATCATTTATAGTATTCATTAAAACAAACTTAATTTCATAGAGGTCGCAGGATCAACTCCTGTGAAATTTAAGCCCAAATCGCTAACCATTTAAATATAAACCCTCATCACAGTAAAGGACCCAAGGATCGAATCTTGTAGGGTCTCTTAACATATTACAAAGCCACGCTATTTTAATTATACATGGGATGCCAATTAAAACATAAACCCGAATAAAATTTTACATGTTGTAATCTATGGCCTCGGCCTTTTACATAACCAACTCATTATAATAATCAACATTGCCATTTATTTAACCCTGTCAACATTAACCAACAACGACAGTTGCTAGTCGCAGGGTTACACCACAGACAACCCCCACTTCTTATTACATAACAAAAATCATAAATAGTAAGTATGCTATCATAGCTATGAGGGCGGGAAAATCCAATGCCATACGGCATGACCCCAAAACCATAACGCTGTCACACAAATCATCCTTACCACCAATGCAGACAACGAATGTGAAATCCACACAGTCCACAATTAACAACCATTAAAATCGACGCAGTATACATTGATAAACACAGTCTTTATAAAAACCATTAAAGAGTTTACACAATCGTTTATTAACGACCTTGCACCATTACAAAGCAATGTTGCTTCCCATTTCCTTAAAAATAAACTTAAAAACATTTAAACAGAGCATGTCGATAAGATACCCACGCCCTTTTTGTTACACAAAGCACCCATTACTAATTTCCCAATACATTTTAAGCTTAGGAATGAAGGCATTTAAAAACCCCGACAACAAACCCCAAGCTTGTCGCTTTTACAAAACACAGGGCTCTTTAATTTACAATCAAACCCCAACCCAAGACACATCCATTAGAAACCAGAACCTGGCATTCACAACCACGATGAGTATCATATGTGTTGTAACCATTAATAAAAAGGAGGGAATAAGTTTGCACTTGTACAAAGCAGGCTTACCCAAATGGGTATGGATTTTCCCACAATGCTATCCATGAGCCACGAATCCCATTTCTTCGCTACACTCTGCAACCTGCAAACATAGAGTGAAAGGAACCATGAGAAGTATGCAATGTTAAACCTACTGAATCGACAAATGATGCTAATAACATAAAACGATCACATACTTGTCAATCCATTGAAATCGCATTTCTTCATACTACACGGGAGAAGAGTACAAGCAGCCAAGCTGCGAATGACCAAACCTCAATGTTGCACCAAGCCCTAAGCTGGGATGCCACTTTTCCCAATGCGCATTAAAGACACCACCCTGGTTCCCATTAACGTCCTCCAAACCCAAACTCCTATAGTTCATAACGCGATATATTACCATATATTTCCTATCCATGTGATATGCATAAACTCCACTATGCATCGTTTAAGCTTATGCTATAAGCCCTAAGACCATGGCATATGAAATATGCCATGGAACGTTTAAGCCAAGGGTTTTACAAATGTATTATATTATTAACTTTAAAATGATATAGTAAGAGTATGTTAGGGATTGAGAAAGTCATAAGCATTTACACCATGATAATAAGTGTCACATAAACAACAAGTCTGTGTCATGCAAGTAATAGGTGCGGAAGTAACCCCGACACTAGATATCATAAAGACAGTAATGATAATAATAACAACTAGTGAATGTCACTAGGATAGAGCTGCAACTATGAGCGCTAGTGACCAAAACAATTAGCACTTCCTGTTAATCTTCTTAAACAATTTTTCTGCCATCAAGTTTCCCTGTACATAAATAGGACAAGAATGCATTAGTTCGACAGAACTAAGTAAGCCCATTGTGTCAAGTAGAAACTGTTACCTCTCAGGTGGTTACAAGGAAAACTAGTCCCACCACTCCACCCCTTTATACATTACCAAAGTCAAGTTAGAATCATGTATATGATAGTAAGCACGTGTTATAAACAATGAAGTACGTAAACAAATAACTAACTTACACATGAATGCTTAAACATAGTACAAACAGTAATCAACATTGTGACAATGTAAGTAACCTAATAATAACCACATTGGGAATTATGGAAGCGGGATGTAAGAACAACTTACAACAATATAGCAGTACAGATAGAGTGTGACACATTCTACAAAGTTCAATTAATGTCCAGCATAGGTAGTTTTGACTAGCCTAATAATTTTTTTTTATTTTCAATTTTTTGGGACATTACATTTGATCAATTCCATGTTGTTTTTGACCAACAACATATCATCAACTTACAATATTACATATATTAAATGATCACTAACTTTCTTTCTATGAAATATGATCATCCAAAATTCTCACAAAACCCAAATGCTCGATATACATATCAAACTTTTGATATCATATAGAGACTTCTTGAGCTTGGAGATGGGATCCTTTTCCCCTTTCACTATCATAATCCTTTAGGGTGCTTTATATAAATTTATTATTCACGATCACCATGAAGAAAGGTTGTCTTTGTGTGCATTTAATATATTTCAAGATCCAATGTTGCATATAAAGAAATTAATTCCCTAATGGAAGTTATATTTGCAATAAGAGAGAATATCTCACCAAAGTCTACTCCCTTAGCTTGGGAATATCCCTTCGCTACTAGTCAAGTTTTGTAGTTCTTGACCTAACCTGGTGCATTCACTTATTACTCAAACACCCACTTATTATCGATGGGTTTCCTTCCATTTGGAAATGTGACCAGATCCAAATCCTATGTTTGATTCTTTCATAAGGACATTGTTTCTTCTTCCCTAGCCTTTTTCCATAGTTTACCCTATAACAAGTCAATTTCTTCCATTACTGACCTAGGTTCCTCTTATGTGGTAGTTAATGCAAAATCAAAGTGGAAAATTGTTGGGAAATATGGAGGAGTGTACCTTTCAATGTGTTTCTTTTCTCAATTAGATCTCGTGACAACAGGATTCAAATGTTCCATCTCTTTGTTGGATTTAATCGACTCATCTGAATCATTACTTCCACCATTTCATTCAAACTCTAGATTTTATGATTCCTTTTCTCTTTTATCCTCTTCAATATTATAATACATTCAACTTATATAAAGGTCACATATCTATTATAAACTGTCTTCTTTGCGACCAAATTCCACATCTTACACCCTTTCACTTCATCTTTCTACCCAATGAACATGTATCTCTTAGAATTTTTGTCAAGGTTTCTTATTTTGTTCTTTAACATGTGCACAAATGCATCACACCCAAATACAATGAGATGTGAAAGAGAGGGACCTTCGTCATCCCATGCCTCATATGCAATCTCGTCAACCAGAGTTTTCAATGACTTCATATTCACCAGGTAGCATGCCATGTCGACTGCCTCTCCCTAGATTTGTTGTGAGATTTCAGAGCCACTAAGCACGCTCCTTCGTTTTTCCATCAATCTTCTATTCATTCTTTCAGTAACTCCATTATATTGAGGTGTTTACTGTATTTGTGTTTTTTAAGCTATATTGTGCTATCTACAAAACCGGTCGAATGCCTTACTACAAAATTTTCCTATGTTATCGGTTCTCAACTCCTTAATATTTTTGTCAATCTGATTTTCTACAAGAGCTTTTAAATATTGGAACCTTTCAAAAACCTCATATTTCTTCCTTAGAGAATACAACCATCTCATTATGGTGAAATCATCGATGAAAGAGGCATAATATTGGGATAGCCCTAGTGATGGGACTCCTATTGGCCAAACACATCCCTATGTATTAAATCCAGTATTTCCTTATCCCTCATGGCCCCAAATGGGAAAATTATATGGCTTTATTTACCATAACCACAATGTTCACAGAAGACTATTTCAAAAGAGAAACCACGGAGAGCTTTGATCATATCTTCATTGTGCATAGCATGAATACCTCTCTCACCAATATATCCCATCTATTGATGTTATAAAATGGTTCATTCAACTAGACAAGAAGTATGTTATTGGATTTAGGAAAGAGTGTATTCACACATCTATTGGTATATGTTCTTCCTAATAGTATGTAAAATACATTTATCCTAAACTCCTCTCATTAGTACCATCTCTCTTTGCACCATTTTATAAGAATCTTTCTCAAATACAGAATGAACACTTGCATTTCACATCTTACCGATAGATATCAAGTTTGAGACAAACCTCAAATATGTAACACCCTTGGGAGAGTTCATATCCTTCCATATTTTATTATCACCCAAAATTTACCTCATTCAACAATCCTTATTAGTGAATTATCTCCTAGAATAACATCACCACTATAAAATTTCTCATATTCACAAAACCACTCTCTATTTAGTGTCATATGATATGATGCACCGAAGTTGATCAACCAAACATCATGATCTGATTTTGTAGTTTTTAAGGACAAATACACATCTCATTTCTCTTAAGTCAAAGGCTTACCTTCAATCAACCTCACTTCCTCATATCCTTTACTCTTCTTGATTTCCACCGACTTACAATCTCACTTATAATTCCAAACTTTACAACATTGCCAATATTTTCTCATCATTAGACAAGGGGATTTAGATATGGTCTTAGATATACCACTCAACTTTGATTTTCTACGAGAGGTTTTACCTTTTCCTCTGTTTACTAGTCGATCTCTTACCATCAAGGAATCATGTGTTTATCCTTCCATGTTCTTCCACCTTATCTCCTCTCATAAGAGATGCAACCACATTATCAATATTTAATGTGGTATTATTTCTTCCAATAACCACAACTAAGCTATACCATGAGTCTCACAAAGAACACAATAGATTGATACATTTCTCCTCCTTTGTGATTTTGATATCCATAGACAACCACTGAATGACAATAGTGTTGAATGCATTCAAGTGATCTATTACTGAGTTAGCCTCATTCATCCTCAGAAGATATAGCTTCTTATAAAGAAATCACTTGTTAACCATATATTTCGACTAGTAGTACAAGTTCCCCAACTTGTCCCACAGTTTGTTTATAGTGTCTTCTCTTGAAACATTCAACAATACAACAGTACATAATCTACTAAACAAAGTCACATTGTACTCCGTCCTTTTGTGTAGAGTTTCTACCAATCTTCTTGTAATTCCTCAATGGTAATCCCTAAGCATGTGTAATGTTGTTATTTGATTATTAGTGGCACTAGGTTCATCAACTATGGACTATGGATATTATTATTATTATACTTATCTATAACTAAATAATGGTTCAACATGGACAACAACGTTGTTGGGGGGTCTTGATTTCCACATGTGAAGGGGTTTGGGTCGAGTTGTGTCTCCCCCTAACAATATTCTAGTCTTCCTAATTTTGATATTATTGAACCCTATCTCTCTAATCAACACTTTGCATGCACACATGCAATCATACACATACACACATGCAACCATGAAATCATGCACATGCAGCCATGCAACCATGCAACCATGCACCATGCACCTAGCACTCCAATGAACTCGAGTAGGTGTTAGTAAGTTAGAGTGAGATTGGTCAATTAGAGTTTTCCTCACTTAATGAGAGTCCAAAGTCAATAGTCCTCAATTAATCAAAGTCGAAAGTCAACAGTCCTCACTTAATGAAATTCGAGTTACCTCCATGCATGGTAGTAATTTATGGATAATTTTGAGTCATCCAGGGACGTGGAGTGTATTTGTAAGTGGTTTATAGTTATTGTCATTGGATTCAAGTTAGGACCGGGAGTGTGTTTGGTGTGTGTTTATAGTTCAAGTTACTCAGTGGAGGACTTGAATGGTGGATCACTGAGAGGTCTCTAGTCAACTCTTGGAGGCAATTTGAATTAGGATAAAGGGATTCGAATTACTAGGGAGGTCATCTATTCAATCATTGTTGATTTTGTTGATCACTGCACAGAGGATATGACAAGAATCAAGTGAATTCCAAAGAGAAATTTGGCATAGGATTTTGCACACATTTGCACTAGTTGTCTTGCAAGTTATGAAGATCATGTGAGGAAAATTTTAGGGAGGATTGGAGATCCATTCTCCATTGAATTTGAATGCTATAGTATGGAACATTTTGCACCATTTGTCTTGCATATGAAGATCATGTGAGGAAAATTTTAGGGAGGATTGGAGATCCATTCTCCATTGAATTTGAATGCTATAGTATGGATTCGAATTAGTCATTTTGCACTTGGAAGGTCAATAAGGTAGATATATTTTCCATTGGATTAAAATTCCCTAGTAGGGGTTCGAATGGTCAAAAGTGTTGTGACAAGGTGAAGAGAGTAACTTCACTTGATTTTGTTTGGTAGTAGATGGGGACAATCTGTGTAGAAAAGCTCCATTATTGCACTAAAGGGGGGCAATCCTGTGCTAGTATTTTCCTTAATTAGAACACGAATTGGAAGCACTAGGCCTTGAAGGAGAGGGGGACAATCGTGAGCATGTGACCTAGTTGTTGTACTCATCTTGCAAGAGAGGGGGACAATCGTGAGCATGTGACGTAGTTGTTGTACTCATCTTGCAAGAGAGGGGGGGTAATCTTAGACAAGAGAGTTTAATCGTGGTAAGTGGTTCTATGGGAGAGGAGGAAAATACTGTTAATGAGACCTAGAAGACCGCCGCAGGCTCCCATTCTTTCTCAGCAACATATTGTAAAACTCATCACCTCCGGTTAGCAGAACGGAGGAATTCTCCATGGGTTTTGCTCTCCCGGGGCTTTCCTCCCACTTAAAAGGCACTGCAACAGGCGGTCCATACAGTTATTCGATCGATCCTACGTCCAATGAGTCTCTCTTGCACTCAAAACGTGATCCCTTCAACAGATTTCTAATCTTCCAGTACGCCAATTTTACTTCAAACGGGAACAAAGAACTATAGCCTCTTACTCAAAAACCCTAACCCTAACAAAGAACTATAGTTTTCTGTCAGAGAAACGAAAGAATTAGAGAAGGATCGCAGGTAGAGAAATAAGGTTTTCAGTTCTGGGTTGAAATGAAGTGTTCCGATCATATCAATTTCAAGCCAACAAAAACCCTTAGAACACACTTACTTTGAAACAAGCCCAGCCGAGCCGTGCCTGCTGTGAAAATATTGATAAAGCCTCTGATTTTTAGCTTCTTGATCTACTGTTAAGTATCTGTATTTAACAGAATCAAACACCAGAATAACTGTTTCCCAACATTTCATATCCTCTGCAAACATACGTGGAGCAGATTGGCGTGTTACATGCCATTAAAATGGCAGAAAGCTTGTAAATTATGCCACGCGTACGAGTAATCCAGTGTCCGAGGAGATAGAACGTGACTGCGTGTAGCTAAAGCTCGCAATTCTTTCTTCCAATTTTCTCGCCATCTGAGTAGCATGTATTATATGCTCTCAAACATGTTCTCCAGGTACACTGTTTGCAGAATTTTGCTTTCCCCTCATTCTTGTTTTCAATGGAAGCTCCAGAGTCAACCTAACTCCTGGCTTCTGCGCAGCCATGGAGGCATTTGACTTAGTATCTATATTATTTTGTATACCTACTATTTTATTGAGCTTTTATTTATTTGAAGAATAGTTTTGTTTCTATTATTTTGTATACCTACTCTAATTCTTTTTGTTTTCTTGAGTTTTTAATTGTTTTATTTATATTAATTTGTATACCTACTATCTTTCCTTCTGTTTTCATGAGTTTTTATTTTTATTTAGTTTTTAATAGTTTTATTTATATTAATTTGTATACCTACTATCTTTCCTTCTGTTTTCATGAGTTTTTATTTTTATTTAAAAAAAAATCCTTTGGGAAAAAATAACTTATTGCGTGGATATTAAGTGCTTATATCACCATTTAATTTTGTCAATGTTTCAAATCTAAATTGTCTTTTTGGAAAAAATAACTTATTGCGTGGATATTAAGTGTTTATATTGCCATTTAATTTTGTCGATGTTTCAAATCTAGATTTAAATTTATGTAAAATTTATAAAAAATTAAATCTGAATCATGATTATTAAACAGATTAATTTTATTTTTATATTATAATTAAAATTAATAATTTTATTATAATAATTATTTAATATTTTAAATATTTAATAGTTTATTATTATTTTTTCCATAAATAATGATAGTTAAGATTCACTAATTCATATATATATAATTCTACTTAAAAACAATTTATCTTATTCATTTGATGCAACTAAGAAAATATAATTAATTAATTGATTTATGATTAATAAAAAAAATTATTGTTAATTAATTAATATTTTAAGTTATTTTAAATATTTAATAGTTTATTAATTTTTTCCATCCATGATGATAGTTAAGATTCACTAAATCTAATTCATAATAATAATAATATATTTTTAAGATGAGTGAGACATGCTCTTAACCATGAGGCCCACTCAGGCATATATATACTAATTCTACTTAAAAACAATTTTTCTTATTCATTTGATGCCATAAAGAAAACATAATTAATTAATTGATTCATGATTAATGTTATAGTAAAGTATTAATGGTTTTGGAATAAATATTTTTTTAAATGTATAAACTAATGATATTAGAATGATGACTTTTTCTATGTTTTATAATGGACTATTTTAAACTTACTTTAAATATTGAATAGTTTATTAAGTTTTTTTTTTAAACAATTTATTTTATTTATTTAATATTATGAGAAACATAATTGAGTGATAATTTTATCTTATTCATTTAATGCTACTATAATGCCATAATTAATAAATTAATTAATTCATAATAAAGTTAAAGTGGCATATCATTCATTTTGAGATAAATAATATTTATTTTAGATGTTTATATTAATGATACTAAAACTTTTTCTAGGTTTTATAATCTATAATCTATTACATTTTTTAATAAGATTATTTCATTATTTATTATATTATATCTTTTAATCATATTAATTAAGTAGAAATATATAAAAAAAATATTTGTTTTTCTTACAATTTTGCTATTTGAGTAAGGGTAATTAGTTCATATTAGATATTTGTTCTTAATTAAGTTGTTTGGATGCTTCATTATTTGTGTAGCCTCTTGGAATTGTCATTTGTACTAGTCATCTTCCTTTAAAATGATCTTAGTGTCTTCCAACATACATGCATACATGGTGTCTGCTCTTGAAGGAATGATTTTCTAGTGATGAGGTATGAATTCACTCATTCTTGAAGTCCTCTTTGGGATCTTTTAACCTTGATGATGATGATGATGATGATGATGATGATGGTTAACATCTCTTGAGACCAAACTTTGGTTTATCGGACCTAAAGAAACAAATTATTTAGTTTGTTTTAAAATTGTATTCGTGTGCTCAAAAAGCTTAGAGAGAAGTGTCCCGAGCTCACTATAATTTTGACATGTTAAAGGACTAGGAAGTTCGGTATTGCAACAAAGATTATGAAACTGAGATCTAATGTGGGTGTACGTAGGAATGGAATGAACATGTTTCTATAGCATAACATTTCCCACAAGAAGACATAACCTTGTATACACCTTTCCATTGATGGTAGTCGTGGTATCTTTTATGGGGTTAAATTTCTCTCTAATAGTCTCCATTTGGCTTGAAAAAGGTTGAAATTTTTTTCCTTCTTAGGACCTTTGGAATCTTGTGAGTGACCCCTCTAATGTAAGGAAGGTAGGCTCTCTTATTGAAGGCTTGACCATTTTGAGAGTGAGATCCCCTCTCTATTTTCTCAATAGCTCTTCTTATAATTTTGTTCTTATTATATTCTATGTTCTTAAAATTTTTGGATAGATGGTATTTATCTTCCTTAGGATGTTCCTCATCTGATATTATCATGCCACTCGTAATTAGAGAGTTCAGAACTCCAATATTTTGAGAAGGGTTGTGATATGAGTCTGCATGAAGATCCCTCTCAATGTTAGTTTTCTTCCTAAAGACTTTATGACCAATAGTTCCATCTTGCCTCTTGGTTACCATGTACATTTAGGAATGGATTGCTTCCACTTTCTTCTGAATCCATGCTTTACTTAATGCATTTAGGGCGACTATTGAGGTGCTCAAAGAACTTGTTCTTAGTGTCATCCACGTATCTTCTCCATGTTGTCAGCCTCAAGGGGTAAGCTTCTTTAGAATTTTGTTTTTGTGCTAGAAAATCTATAATATAAGAATTTCTATATCATCGTAGTTGTAATGAGTTAAAAGGATATGAATGTAAATATTGTAGCAAATATTTTGATTATCAATCTTGATTTTATTCTTTATTCTAAGAAAGATACTTTTTATCTTCTAAATTAGGGTTAATCACCTCCTAATAATATCTTAACTTTATCTTGTCCCCACAAATTCTCATTAATTTATAGGTAATTTAATACTTTTAATATTATCACTATTATGCAAAGTAATCTCCTCCTTGAGTCCCCATTGACTCTAGTGAATACAAGGCATCCTTATGCAATCCTAGGTTAAGTTGCATGTGGTTTTCACGGGGGCTTCACTTGTTGACCAATATCCTATCACGTTAGTCCATATTGCGGTTTTTAAAATTATTAAAAATTGAACCAATATATTGCAAGTATTGGGGGGATGAGGGGTTTAAGGTGGGGGTGGGTAGGGTGGTTTATAAAGATTGAGGTATTAAAAGGGGTGGGGAGGAGGTTTTAAGTATTGGGAGGGGGTTTCAACAAAAAGAGTTTGGGTCAATATCTCTGGAAATTAAGGGTATTCTTTAATATCCCACGATCACACGTGCTATGTGAGATGTTCACTAAGTGAAGTCCCCGTGGTGGTTTTGAGGCCACAAATTTTGATGTCAAAATTTACAATTTTTCAAGCCATAAATTTTCATTAGCATTTTTTTATGCAATTAAATAAAATTTAATTTGTTCTTTATTAATTACATCAAGATCAACAACACTTATGGTATCAAAATTTTCAATTGCATCAATTTAAATTTAAAAAAAATTCTTTCAATTATATCAATTGGTATGGCTAGTGTTACTATTTTTTTTTCCGAATGGTATGCCAACTAGAAGAAATTGTGGTGATTTTTTTTCAATCCTTTATGCACATAGTATTGAAAATTAGAACTCTTCAATTAAATATCAAACAAACACTTATTTGTCAAGATCATAAAGTCTTGAAGATTATATCCATCATGTTTGATTGGACCCCTTGACTTCAATTTTATTTCAAAAAAAATTCATATAGCCTTTGATTATTAGATGTTCATTACTGAGATTTTGAAGACTAAATAGATCTCTCATAACACCTACCTAACCATATAAATCCCATACATGTTGAAAACTAAAGAATATAGACCTAACTCCAATTATATTGGTTAAATCCATATCGTATAGCCTATGGGATCTAAATTTGAGAGAGTTAAGCATTAATTTCACCTAGTAGCTACCCCTTTTTCCACTCCTCATGTTTTAACCATAGATTTAAAGAGTAATAGACAATTCCTTTAGTAAAGATGAAAACAAAGAATTTTCATTCCCCGTCCATATTTCTCCATTCCATGATAGTCTCTCACAGTATAATATAGTTGGTTCATGGATCCTAAATAATCTCCATAGGGATCTTTTTTTATGGGGTGAACCTCGTCTTCTAATATGGAAAATAATTATCATCATTTTCAAAAATAGGATGCTCTTGCTAGCACTCCAAGATACTCAAGTGTAGTTTTATTCTTCCCTTTTGGATAGTTTTCTTTTACGTTTCCTTCACTTAAGAAACTAATAGATAATAATTTCTTTATAAAAATGTATTGCTTGAAATTTTTCCATGTACACCCCTAATTACCCCATATTCCATCATCCTCACATTCCTTAAGGTACATATGTAATATATGTGAATTGAAAAGAATAATTAAATATTATAGTTAAAGAGAAATTTGTGGTTTAATACTTATTTGAAAATGATGAGAGTCCATCAAATAATAAAAATAAATATACCTTATAACAACAAGTAAGTTGATTTCATGTCTACAGATTATTATTAAAGCAAAGAGGCACTATGTTAAAGAATAGGTATATCCTCCTCCTTTTCATCTTATTCCTTAAGCACACCTTACTATCCCAACACAACCGATTTAACGATTAATCAACAACTTTGATAAATTACTTTTTACATGGGAGAAATAGATATATTAAAATTGGAAACAAATTTAGTATAGGATCTAGTAAGGCACCCATAGAGTATTTTGTTTTCATTCTAAAGGATCCTTTAACCCATTTAATCACTACTTTTGTTTCCTCAAACACTTGCAATGTGGATATGCCTTTTTCCAAAGAAACCTTCATAAGATTTAGTAAGGAATTCAAATGTATATCTAATTATTCCCCCCCATACCTAAACCTATATTGAATGGGTTGTAGCATATGGCAATGAGTTACAATATTCCTTCTTCTCCATAAGGGATAAGTTTGCATTGGTTGGTTCCATCAAAGCGTCCCTTGCATTTATGTTTATGAATTAGAGGAGGTGTATAGATTGTTTTTCCTTTTTTGTTTTAAAAGTAAGTATGAGTCTTCATAAATATTCTTCATTTTGTAAAACACCTCTAATGGGGGGAGGTTTTATCTCAAAATATTATTAAATTTCTGTTATTCTTGACTAACCAAGAAATAATGTGAGAAACGGTTTTCACAATTGTATGTTTATTCCATTAACCATATTTAGGGCCTAAAGATCCATACCTATTACATGAAAATTCTTAATGACACCCATCTCCCTGATCATGTATAGGACCCTATGATTAATACCCACTACTCAAAACCACTTGAGAAAACTAACGTCCACTCATAAGACAAGGATACCCTAAGGAATCCATGTGTGTTTGTTTAAGTAATACTTCTTATTCTTGGATGACTAGAATATTTCTAGTCAACCAATCAACTAAACTTCTAGTGTCTGTCGACATCGATTCTTGTCAGCTTGTTCACTAGTTGACTATCGACTTCAATCGCCAATTTACATGAAAAGAATATAACATAGCCGACACTCTCCCACTTGTTTCTTTATTTGTATCCACATGAGATTTCATAAATTTAGTTAAATTCACCAGTGCTAACTAGCCCATTTTTTCCCTACACCAAGTAAACTTCTTGGTGCTCATCGATTGATTAGATGGTTTGCAGTATTCTCGAATGTGGCTATGTTTTCTAGCAATACTTTTTGGTTCTCCAAATTTTCTCTCTCAAAATGGTACTATACATCAAATAGTATTTGTCTTTGAATGCTATATAGAATTCTTTGCCAAGAATAATGAACTTTGACTGTCACAATTCAACCTAACATCTTGGTTTTTAAACCCAACCTCTGAACACAATCTCTACAACCAAACTATATATTTTCCTACATGAGAGGTTTCCATGTATTCATCCTAATTAGTAGACACTGCAACAATTGACTGCCTCCTACTCATCCAATTGAATTCCCCATTGAATAATTTGAAAACATATCCAATGGTCGACCTTCTGTGGTTGATATCTCCAACCCAATCGAAGTCGACAAAACTATGTGCACTTATTATTTTATTAATTTCAAGTTTTATTTGGTACAATATTGCACAATCCTTTATGCCATGCAAAACGTTAAATACTATTTTAAGAACGATCAAATGTTATTTTCCAAGTGTCGACATGTACTTGCTCAATACTCCCATTGCATGGAAAATACCAAGTCGAGTACATACCATTGTATACATCATAATACCTATAAAAAAAAACATAGGGAACATGTGACATGTACTCTATCTCTCCACATGATTTAGGACACTATGCAATAGATAGTTTAACTCCTACATGAATAGGGACTTTAACTAGTTTACACTCCTACATTTTAAATCATTTCAAAATTGTATCAACATATTTACTCTAATTTTTAACCAAATCCTTCAACCTACTCGATCTATTTTAATTTCAATTCCAAGAATGAAATGAGTTGCATCAATATCCTTCATGTCAGACTTGGAGAACAACTACAGTTTCACCTCCTTGATTGATTCCATGTTGTTTCTAACCAACAACATATTTTCAACATACAATATTACATATATAAAATGATCACTGAATTTATTTCTATGAAAGATGATTGTCCAAACTTCTCACAAAACCAACATGATGGATGTACATATCAAACTTTTAGTACCATATAGAGACTTGTTGAGCTTGTAGACGGGATCCTTTTCCCCTTTCACTATCATAACCCTTCAAGATGCTTTATATAAATTTATTCTCCACGGTCACCATGAAGAAAGGTTATCTTTTTGTCCATATAATATATTTCAAGATCAAATGTTGGAGCTAAATAAATTAATTCCTAATGGAGGTTATATTTGCAATAGGAGAGAATATCTCACCAAAGTCGACTCCCTTAGCTTGGGGATATACCTTCGTTACAAGTCAATTTTTGTACTTCTCGACCTAACCTAGTGCATTCACCTTTTACTCAAACCCCCACTTATTATCAACGAGTTTCCTTCCATTTGTAAACGTGACCAGATCCCATGTTTGATTCTTTCGTAAGGACTCTATTTCTTTTTCCCTGACCTTTTTCCATATTTTACCCTCTAACAAGTCAATTTCTTCCATTACTGACCTAGGATTCTCTTTTGTGTTATTTATTGCAAAATCAAAGTAGAAATTTGGTGGGAAGTATAGAGGAGTTTAGCTTTCAGTTTGTTTCTTTTCTCAATTAGACCTCATGACAACAAGATTCAAATATTCCACCTCTTTGATGGATTCAATCAACTCATTTGAATAATTACTTTCACCATTTCATTCAAACTCTAGCTTTTCTAGTTCCTTTTCTCTTTTATACTCTTCAATATTATAATACGTTCAACTTCTCTAAATATCACATATCTACTATAATTCTTCTTCATTGCAATCAGATTCCACATCTTATACCCTTTCACTTCATCTTTCTACCCAATGAAGATGTATCTCTTAGCCTTGTTGTTGAGGGTGATTAATTTGTTCTTTAGCACATGCACAAAGGCATCACACCCAAATACTATGAGATGTGAAAGAGAGGGAATTTCGTCATCCCATGCCTCATATGCAGTCTCGTTAACCAGATTTTTCAATAACATCCTATTCACCAGGTAACATGCCATGTCAAATGCCTCTCACTAGATTTGTTTTGTGATTTCGGAGCCATTGAACATGCTCCTTTTTTTTCCATCAATGTTCTATTCATTCATTCATCAACTCCATTCTATTGAGGTGTTTATGGATTTTTGTTTTTTCGAGCTATATTGTGCTATCTATGAAACTGATCGAATGCCTTACTACAAAATCTACCTATTTTATCGGTTCTCAACTCCTTGATCTTTTTGTCAATATGATTTTCTACAAGAGCTTTTAAATATTGGAACCTTTCAAAAACCTCATATTTGTTCCTTAGAGAATACAACCATGTCATTATGGAGAAATCATCGATGAAAGAGACATAATATTGGGATCCCCCTAGTGATGGGATGGTATTGGTCAAACACATCACTATGTATTAACTCCAGTATTCCCTTAGCCCTTGTGGCCCCAAATGGGAAACTTATATGGCTTTGTTTACCATAAACGTAATGTTCACATAAGACTATTTCCAAATAGAACTCAAGGAGACCTTTGATCAAATATTCATTGTCCATAACATGAATACCTCTCTCACCAATATATCCCATCCGTTGATGCCATAAAATGGTTTAGTCAACTAGACAAGAAGATATGTTGTTGGATTTCGGAAAGAGTGTATTCGCACATCTATTGGTATATGTTCTTCCCAATAGTATGTAAAATTTTCTATTCTAAAATACTCTCGTTAGTACCATTTCTCTTCTCACCATTTTACAAGAATATTTCTCAAATACAGAATGCACACCTGCATTTCCCATCTTACTAACATATATCAAGTTTGAGACAAACCTCAAAAATGTAACACCCTTGGAAGAGTTCGTATCCTTCCATATTTTGGTATCAACCAAACTTTACCTCATCCAACAATCCTTATTAATGAATAATCTCCTAGAAGAACATCACCGCTATCAAATTTCTCATATTCATAGAACCACTCTCTATTTGGTGTCATATGATATGATGCACCGAAGTTTATCAACCAAGCATCCTGATATGATTTTGTAGTTGTTAAGTCCAAATACACATCTCCTTTCTCTTAAATTGAAGGATTACCTTCAATCAACTGCACATCCCCATATCCTTTACTCTTCTCGATTCCCACCGACTTACAATCTCACTTATAATTCCCAAATTTACAACATTGCCAATATTTTCTCATCATTAGACAAGAGGATTTAGATATGGTCTTATATATACCACTCTAGTTTGATTTTCTACCACAGGTTTTGCCTTTTCCTCTGTCTACTAGTCGACCTCTTTCTATCAAGGAATCGTGTGTTGATCCTTCCATGTTCTTCCACCTCATCTCCTCTAACAAGAGATGCAACCACATTATCAATATTTATTGTGGTATTATCTATTCCAATAACCACAACTAAGCTATACCATGAGTCTGGAAAAGAAAACAATAGATTGAAACATTTCTCCTCCTCTGTAATTTTGACATCCATAGACAACCACTTATTGACAATAGTGTTGAATGCATTCAAGTGATATATTACTGAGTCAACCTCATTTATCCTCAAAAGATATAGATTCTTATGAAGAAACCACTTGTTAACCATAGATTTTGACTAGTAGTTCCCCAACTTATCCCACATTTTATTTGTAGTGTCTTCTCCTGAGACCAGGGATGATTTTAAGGAGCCGTACTTATTTAAAAGTGTATAAATGTTGGCGAATCTTACCAATTCTTAAAACGCCAACTATAAAATGTTTGGCGATTTTTTTCAAAAATATTTTAATTTCCAAGGATTTTATATCATTTATATAATAATTTGGCGATTTTTAGGGTGAAAATTTTGTACCCCATCAAAATTGGGAGAAACAGGGCTTCAAAAAATGCAAAATGGCGAATCTTTTTTTGGAGATAAACATGGAAAAATAGCCCATGGGCTAAATTTCGCCCCTAAAATTATCCTTGCCTGAGACATTCAACAATACATAATATACTAAACAAAGTCGGATTGTACTCCTTCCTTTTGTGTCGAGTTTATGCCAATATTCTTGTAATTCCTCGACGATTATCCCTTAGCATGTGTAATGTTGTTTTTTGATTAATGGCACTAGGTTCCTTGACTATGGACTATGGATATTCTTATTATTATACTTATATATAACTAAATAATGGTTCAACATGGACAATAAAGTTGTTGGGGGGTCTTGGTTTCCACATGTGAAGGGGTTTGTGTTAGGAGTTGTGGCTCCCCTAACAATACTCTAGTCTTCATAATTTTGATATTATTGAACCTTGGTGGTCCTAATATGTCTAATCAAAAATTTGCATGCACCCATGCAACCATACACATGCACACATGCAACCATGAAATCATGCACATGTAACCATGTAACCATGCAATCATGCACATGCAACCATGCACCATGCACCATGCACCTAGCACTCCAATGAACTGTTGTATCTGTCAGTCGGTTAGAGTCAGATTGGTTAATTGGAGTTGCCCTCAATTAATCAGAGTCCAAAGTCAATAGTACTCAGTTAATGAGATGAATTCGAGTCATATTTGGTTAATTTAGGTATATTTGGGTCCATTCCAATTATACTAAGTGCATGGGAGTAAATTTAGGGAAATTAGGGGCAATGGGTGAAATTTGAGTTACCTTCATGCATGGGGAGTAATTTATGGATATGTTTGAGTCAGTGTTGACAAATTCAAGTTATCCAGTGACTAAGAGTGTTTTTTCAGTGGTTTATAGTTATTTTCATTGGATTCAAGTTACTCAGTGGAGAACTTGAATGGATCAATCAGTGGTTTTGAGGATCACTTAGTGATTAAGAGTTGTTTCTCAGTGGTATATAGTCAACTCTTGGAGGCAATTTGAACTAGGATAAAGGGATTTGAATTACTAGGGAGGTCATCGATTCATTCATTGTTGAATCTATTGATCATTGTAGAGAGGCTCTCACAAGAATTGTGAATTTCAAAGAGAAATTTTACGTAGGATTTTGCACACATTTTGCAGCAGTTTGTCTTGCAGGTTATGTAGATCCTGTGAGGAAAATCTTAGGGAGGATTGGAGATCCATTCTTGATTGAATTTGAATTCTATAATATGGGTTTGAATTAGTAATTTTGCACTTGGAATTTCAATCAGGTAGATATATTCTCCATTGGATTTGAATTCCCTAATAGGGGTTCAAATGGTTAGAAGTGTTGTGACAAAGAGAAGAAAATAACTTCACCTTATTTTGTTTGGTAGGAGGTGGGGAAAATCCTTTGTAGAAAAACTCCATTATTGCACTTACAATTGTAGGAGAGGGGGGAAATCTTGTGCAAGTATTTTATGTAATTGGAAGCACTAGGCCTTGCAAGACAAGGGGACAATCCTGAGTAAGTGACCTAGTTGTTGTACCCATCTTACAAGAGAGGGGGACAATATTAGACAAGATAGTTTTTAATCATTGTAAGTGGTTCTATGGGGGAGGAGGAAAATATTTTTAAGGAGACCACATTGGACATATCTTGTCTTTTATGAGAGGGGGGGAATCCTAAGAAAGAAAGCACAATGATCTTGATATTTTCTTTTGGGAGAGAGGAAAAAACTTGAGTAAGACGGGTTAGAGATCACATCATTGTTTGAAGGAAGAGTGAACTTCTGTGTTTGAGTATTATCCTTAGGGATTGAGTTATAAGAGACCTTATCATTTTAATTCCAAGACCTCAGCTCAGGGGTGACTTGGATAGGTAGTATTTGCTTGACAGTGTCCAAGGCTGGGAGGAAAGTTGTCTAGTTGATGTAAGTTGCACCTTATAAAAGATAAGTACTTTTTCTATTTATTTACTTTATGTATGTTTTTGTACATGTTACCATAGAGGCTATTGGATATCTATCATTATATGTTTTTTAATTCTATATATTCTAAAGGTGAATGGATAACCCTATGTTGGTCAATTGGTAGCTCACAAAAGAGGTATCTTGATGTGTGCTTGATGTATTAAAACTAGTGATTTCTAACTAGCTTGTTTATGGATTTTATGACTGTAGGAGGTATGATTTTAGGACAATCCATATGGCAGTATATGGATTTCATTTAATGAGAATAAATATGATAAAAAGGTAGTGGTACAAATCTTCTATTTGTGGTAGAATAAACTACTAATTTGATGTATGTTTTAGGAGGCTAGTTTTTATAAATTATGAAAAATTATGGGTCTGATATTTGTACAGTCCATGTGGCCATACATCTATGTACCGTATCAGGTCCCACATGGGCTATATACTGATAATTTCATGGATTTAAATGTGATATGAATTAATGTATAAATATTTTTAAGTAAAGTTAGTAATGTCGATTTTATTGTGATGTTTGGAAGGTAGAATTGTGGAATTATGTTCATGGGATGGACTAATTTTTAGGGAAGACCATATCTTAAAGATAAATCATCACAAGTCATTCTCCAAGATAATATTATGCATCTAGGATTAGGCCTCATGTGTTGATGTAGGGAGCCTAAGTTGGACTCAGGAACTTGGCGTTGAATTCTTGGGTTGGACTCAAGAATGACTAAGCCTTCAATGTAAAAGGTTATTCCTCATGTGTTGAGGCAAATGCTTTGAAATATCAAAGTGATGATACTGTAAATTATTGTTGGACAAGGCTCAATACTTGTGTGTCAAGTCATATTCTCATGTGTTGAGGTGGACCTCCAGTTATAGAGGTAAATGCTTTGCATGTTGAAGCATTAATGTTATGTGATGTATTACTAACCATGGCCGTTGATTTCTATGAAGTCTCCTTTAGAGACTGGCCACCTATAGAGTGAATCACTTTATCATATGATCATTTGGTCTGAGAGTAATATAATATGATCAAAGCATCCAACAAATATTCTTAGTATAATCTGATATGAAAGATAATTAAATTTATCACATATTAACCATTCAATAAAATATAAGAGATAAATATAAATGCATAGAGAACAAAGAGAATTCGAAATTTCTCATGAGAACACTTCAGTTGACTAAAGTGAACTCAAGTTGTTAAAGCTTCAGTGTTCAATGAAATTTTAATTACAATTTCAATTTCATTGGAATTAACAATTTCAATTCCAATTTCTAAAATTTCTCATGATGACAACTGTATTTTAAATTTTGCTCCTTAAAATGTGTAAATGGTCGAATGGTTATAGTCTAAATTGGAGTTTTGTGAAGGATTATAAGTTTGAATTATTTATTCAGTTACATGGATATGGGAAGCTTCCCATAGGTGTAATTATAGTTAGACATCATGACAAAGGATTATAGTTTGAATGTATCCTTGAGTCATTACAATGCATTACATATATATTCGTGGACTAGGTTGCAATAGAAGTGGAATCTTCCTAAATGGTTGGATGTTCTCAAAATTTTAAATTGTTTGGCATGTTAGCCTGGCCCTTAAGGGTGTTATTCCACTGTGCTTATCTTAGATTCATCCATCCACCTTATCAAAGAGCCTAGTTACTTTACCTTTCTATGTAATGTAGGTTGGGTATGTTAAAAGTGGTATCAGAGCTTAGGTTACAACCCTACGACTATTTGGACATTTCCATGGAATTATGAATGTTGTGTTTATAGAATTTAACTATGTTTTATATGATATGAATAGGTTGTTGATGTCCTAACAAAGTTTTCTTACCAACACATAGCATCCCCAAGTACTTGTACAACCACAATATGATTCTTGAACCAAAATCTTAAACCCTAAACAAGAATAGAAGACTAAAGAGATTAAAATATCAGTTTATTATAAGATTTAAAATTAATTATTGTTGCATATTACTGCTCAATAGATTAATTATGGGGCACTATGCACTACATGTCTAATGTTAAATAGATTAATTGGTTGATGCATGTTCAGTTGCATTTCCTCTTTTACTGACTAGTAATCTGATTGGTCGATTCTTGTCCGTTGAGCAATGTGAATTAATTGGTAAATGATTAAGTATTGTGCACAGCATAATCACTTACAGTTAATTGCAAGGATTACATGCATACATATTGTGTATTGGTTATGCATAGGCACTAGGTATGGGTGTGCATGCATAGTATATTGAGTAATTTGGAAATGAGGGGCACATCCCTAATCCCTCTAATAAGTATACATTCATATGTTAGGATGATCTTGAAGGTCTGTTTGAGTATGCATTGAATTAATTAATGTTGAAATTATTATTGTGGTACAACTCATTTCTGGGTATGGTTGTATATTTCATTTGAGTGTATGGAATTATTATCAGTTTTATGTGTATGTGATATTGTGTGTATATAATATATGTGTAAGGGTGCACCTATGTAATATAGTAAGAATGTGTGTGTGTGTGTGTGTGTGTGTGTGTGTGTGTGTGTGTGTGTGTGTGTGTGTGTGTGTGTGTGTTATGTGTGTGGTATAACTGTTCTAAAACCAAGTAATTATATTATTGTAGAATACTAGAGGATTTGCATGGTAGGAAGTTTAGTTATAGGATGAGAGTATGTATTTACCACAGTCGATACTATAAGTTTCATAATAAGAATTAGATGGGGTTGTTATCGAAGTATGTATAGTATTTATCTAATGTAGTATGTATGCAAGAGACACACATGATTGAGTATGTGTCCAGTGTTTACATAAGTGCAATATTACTAGTGTTTGTGTGATGGTATTGGGTGTATACAAGATATGATGATAATGGTATGGTATAATTTAATGAGGAATTATTCGATGAATATGGTATTGGATGTGATGAAGATTGGACTTGTTTATATCTAGTTGCTTTCAATTGTTATGATTGATGTATTATGTTTGATGTATGATCAATATATGCTTGATATATGGTTGAGGTATTATGAATTGATGTATTATGGACCAACATCTGTAAGGATGATGTATGCATGATGACTTATGTATATTTGTTGATATTGATTAGTATTAGTTAATATATAATTCCCTTTTAATTGTTTATAAAAGTAGTATGTTTAACTCATGCTTGGTGTTGAAATGAAAAGTAGTATGTTTAACTACTAGTTGTTATTACATTTTGATTTATTAGTTAGATTCCAATGGTTGCATATAAGTTGCTTTGCACATTCCATTAAAGTGCATAAAGTGTTCATACTCATACCTTTGTGATCCTTGTTTAAAAGTATCTTGGTGGTACCTTTGTGGTATTTCATATATCTTCGTTGAAAAGTATGTACTAGCCATGTGAATGATGATTGGAATGTGAC
>LPNX010430984.1:217346-260791 GCA_001517045.1 Pseudotsuga menziesii | reverse complement strand
ATATATATATATACCTAGGAACTAATGATGTGTTCCATTTATTGGTTTTTATTTAGGTGAGCGCTATGAAGGGAAAAATGGTGGGTGTAAATTTACTGTGATGGGAATGTATTGTGATTTCTCAGGTTTGTAGCCTAAGTTTCATGTGATGGAAATGTATTGATCTTGTTTGGAAAGAGAGGGGGACAATTGTATGCATAGAAATCCTTTGTTGTGATTTCCTTGTAGGAGAGGGGGACAATCATGTGCAATCGACCTAGTTATTAATCCCATCTTGTGGGAGAGGGGAACAATCCTAAACAAGAGAGATGAATCATGGTAAGTGATTCTCTATGACAGGGAGTACAATCCTGTTAAGGAAACCAAATTGGCCATAAATTTTCTTTCAAGAGAGGGGAAGAATCATGAGAAAGAAAGCACAATGATATTTATAGATTGTATGTTGGGAGAGGGGGACAATCCTGAGAAAGAGGGTTTAGCGATCATAGTTTGTCTTGCAGGGGGGAATAAAAAAAATATGCATCCTTGTGAAAGGAAAGGAATATGAAAGAAGAATAATATCCTTATGATATGAGTTTCTTTGTAATATTTGTGTTGGAATAATCAAAACCCATCCCAATACTTAGGATAAAATAATTAATCTCTTTTGATTAATTCCTAGGTACTACACTAGCTAGCTTGCACCCAAACCTATTTTTGAGGTCAAACTTGCCAAAAATGCATCATGGAGAGAGTTAGAAATATTCTGGATAAGATCCTACCAACCCATAGACTGCCCAGAATGGAAACTGTGCATTACTACTTTTTCCATTTTTTCCAGCTTATCTGCAGTTTTAAGGAAAAAGCTAAAGCTACTTTTAAAGTAGACTGCCTTATTTTTTGCACCAACTCACCTCCCTTATTTTCCTCATCTAAAAGCATGGTAAATTAAAATTTCCATCACTTATGAGCTGTACACACTCATTCAACAAATTCATGATCCTATTCACTAATTTGGAAAGTGCTTTATCCACCTATGGGGGATTTTGACTAGTTTGGTAAGCGCTCTTTTGTAGCAATTCGAATAGCTTCCTAAAGCTTTTGAATCCTTGGAGTATCTATTATATGAGAATCATACATCTATTTAATGATGGCTGATGTAAATTAATATCATCAACATTTTGTGGATTATCAGATATGCAGTCTCCTTCTTGAGTGTTTCTTGCATTATTTCAATAAATTTTGAGAGTTCAATTGTTCTAAGCTTGTCCTTAATTTACACATGGTATCAGAGACACAGTAGCTCGATTTTTCTAATATTCAATTTTCCTTTGCACGATCGACATCACTCACTGGGAGCGTAGATTGTTTAGTCAAAGGGTGCAATTGGAGTATGGATCAATCTCAACCAATCATCTTAACTCCATTCAACTACTTTGAATGGAAGGAAAGAATGGAGACACTGATGAGGAGTAAAGGCCTCTTTGGAGTGACCATGGAAACAGAATTTGATCCTAATGTAGCAGCAGAGAATATCAAATGGCTAATAGGATAGATGAGGCGTATGGTCTCTTATGTCTCGGCATTTCCAAAGACCTTCTAATTCATCTTGATGGTCTTACATCACCGAATGAAGTATGTGACAAATTTTAAGCTTTGTTTGGGAATATAGATAAGATGAGAGGTTATCAACTGGAGAATGAGTTGATAGCATTGAGTCCAAGCAGCTTCAAAACCTTGCAATTCTACTTCCCAAAATTCAAGTCATTAGTTTTGTAACTAAAACAATGTGGTATTGATAAGGAATATGAACAAATAATACTGGCCATCGTTTCGAAGCTTAGTCCTGATTATTCAGTATTTTTTTTTACCTTCCATGCCTCCAAGTTGAAAGCTCAAAATTGGAAGATGCCTTCACTGGAAGATTTCATGGCATCCTTGACTCAGGTGAAAGACAAATTGATCTTGATGGGAACCATCAAAACTTCCAAAGATCAAGCTTTGGTTGTTGGAGATTCCAAGGTGAATTTCAAGGAAAAGAAGAAGTCTAAGAAGCCTCGAGTTAAAAAAGGAGACAAGTCCAAGTCTCAAGAGGAGTCCTCAAACTCCAAGAAGAAAAACTTTCAGAAGAACAAAGGTAAAGTAGAAGGAAGCAAGTGTGCATATTGTGGTAAGGGATCTCATTCTAAGAGCTCTTGGATGAAGAAGCAGATAGATATGCTAACTCAACTCCTAGAGAAGAAAAACATCTCCCTACCTAGTGGCGCAAGAAATAAGGAAGGAGGATTCAGTTTCGAATGCCAAGAGAGATTTCATTCCCTGGTTGCAAGAATTGTAAGATCTCCTTCATTTATCATCGATTTTGGAGCTTCTAGGAACATGGTTACAACAAAAGAATCCTTCTCATGTCTTGATTATTCAAAGGGTCCTAAGATTATGCTGGGAGATAACTCACAATCTAAAATCAAGGGTAAAGGCAGCATTGATTTTGACCAGGGTTCCTTTAATAATGTTTTGTATGTCCCAGGTATTGCTTCCAATATCTTGTCAGTCTACTAGATGACCCACACTAGGTCTCCTAAGAAAGTTGTTTTCTCTCCCAATGAATTTGAAATCTCTGATATTGTGAATGGTAGAGTCATTGCTAAAGGTTTTATGGATCATAATTCTAGAGTTTACAGGTTCTCACACTTCATGACTTTCTCTAACCACTCTTCTCTCCTCACACATGCCAATGAAGCAAGCAAACTTTGGCATGAGAGGTTTGGTAATCTAAACTATAAGTACCTTTCATATTTATGTGATAAATATATGGTTTCATGATTACCAAAAATAAATCTTTCCAAAGGATTCTGTTAGGGCTGCATTCTAGGAAAACATCTAGAGCATAAGTATGAGAAGGTCAATCATGAGCAAACCTCAGCACCTCTTATGCTCATTCATAGTGACATTGTTGGTACCTTCCCTCATATGTCCATGATTCAAGACAAGTATGTCCTTACTTTCATAGATGAATTTTCCAGGTTCTATTGGGTTTACTTCCTTAAACTCAAGTCTGAAGTTTTTTACCACTTTAAGGTTTTTAAGGCCTTGGTTGAGAACCAGTCTAGGAGGAGACTCAAGATCCTTAGATCTGATAAGGGTGGTGAACATTTCAAGTCTAGTTTCATTAAATATTGTGAATATATAGGTATTCATATGCAACACTCGATTCCCTACACACCTCAGCAGAATGATGTGGCTAAGAGGAATAATAGAAGTCTCAAGGAGATGGTTACTTGTATGTTCGAGTCTAAGAATTTTCCAACAAAGTTTTAGGCTGAAGCTATAAACTGTGCATCCTACTTCTAGAATAGGGTTCCACACAAATCACTTGATGGAGTTACCCCTTTCAAATCTTTGAGTGGGCACAAACTAGATGTGTCTCATTTTAGGATTTTTCGCTCAAGAGCATCAGCTAGAATTCCACTAGATAAAAGGAGGGCTTTAGAGCCTCAAAGAAAAGAGTTCCTATTTTTTAGGTATTCTGAAGATTCCAAAGGGTACAAGCTGATCAACATGAGCACTCAAAAATCCTTCATTGAAAGGAGTGTTCAGCATGAAGAAGAACCTATGGTAGTAGTAGAAATTGGAAAGTCCTCCTTACCTCCTATACCTTTGGTTGTAAGTGATGGAACTAATGAACTTTCTGATTCTGATATGTCTGATAATGATGATTTAATTTCATATCCAACCATATCCACAAGGCCAAAGTGGGAAGAAAAAACTATCGATGCAGCTGGGGAACTAGCTGGGAATCCTAGAGATCCTAGGAGGACTATCAGTTTGAGAGTGCCTTTTCTATCAAGGACCCTTGTTTTTCTAATAAGTTTTTTCTAATTTTTTAATCTGATCCACAGACATATGATTACACATGTGAAGACCCAATATGTCAAACATTTATGGAGGAGGAATTTCATTCACTCCAAAAGAATGATGCATAGGATCTAGTCACTCTCCCCCAGAGAGGAAGCTAGTCAAGTGTAAGTGGTTTTTCAAAAATAAATTTGATGATGATGGTTCTCCTTTGAAATATAAGTAAATTTTAGTGGAAAATTGCTTCTCCCAAGTCCAAGGAATTGACTACAACGAGACCTTTGCACCAGTTGCAAATATGGACTCCATAAGACTAGTTTTGGCCATTGCAACTTCGAAGAAGTGGGAGGTACATGACATGGATGTGAAGAGTGCCTTCTTACATGGTTATCTGAAAGAATAAATATATATGCAGAAGCCATAATGTTTTGTGACTAATATGTCGCTTGTGTGAAGGTTGAAGGAATCATTGTATGGGCTAAAACAAGCTCCCAGAACATGGTATGCCAATATTGATGGCTTTTTGCTATCACTGAACTATTGTAGATGCAAGTCTGATCCAAATGTTTATTTAAAGATGATTCATGGTTCCTTAATCATCATTCTATTGTATTTGGATGACCTCTTGATCAAAGGAAGTTCCAATAAATAAATTACCTCCTTGAAGGATGCAATGAACCATGCCTTTTCTAAGACTGATTTGGGACTGTTAAGCCAGTTTTTGGGGCTTGAGATTTCTCAATCAGATCTTGTAATAAAAGTACATCAGTCTAAGTATGATTCATATCTACTGAAGAAGTTTAGAATGAATGATTACAAGCCAAGTAATACTCCTTTCCTTTCAAGATTTAAGCTTGAATAAGCGCAGTCAACTCCATTAGAAAACAATATCCTGTATAGGCAACTGGTTGGTTGTCTTCTCTATTTGGCTCATACTCAACCTGATATATCTTATGCATTGAGTGTGGCTTTTAGACACATGGACTAGCCTCATGAAATCCATTGGAGGGAAGAAAAAATAATCCTAAAATTTGTACAAGGAACAAAAACTCATGGTATTCACTATGTTGCACAATCTAGCCTAAAGTTGTATGGTTTTACTGACTCTGATTGAAAAGGTGAAAAAAATGATAGGAAATCAACTTATGGATATGTGTTTATGCTTGTATATGGAACAATCATCTGGTCAAGTAAGAAACAAAGTGTCGTTGCACTTTCATCTACAGAGGCAGAGTACAGGGGAGTTGTGAATGCAGCTACTCAATGTTTATGGTTGCAGGGAATACTTGGAGAGTTTGGGATCAAGACAGAGACTTCTACAGTCATATATTGTGACAACCAAAATACCATTCATATCTCAACCGATCCATTACTGATTCAGCAAACCAAACACATTGAGATCCATATGCACTACATGAGAGGACTTGTGCATGATGGGATCATTGATCTGCAATATTTCCCTTCATCTGAGCAAGTTGCAGATATCTTCACCTAAGTATTTCAGTTAGGAATTTCAGAAATATTAATTATTTACTTGGGATAGCTGATCATGTTGTGAATATAGATTGAAGACCATATCTCATACAGTTTTTTTCATGTCCATGCTTGAGGGAGGATTTTCCCACTTGTGGTTTTTCATCTTTTCCTTGTTTTGTATGGATAAGCAGTACGTAAAGGGTGACTAAGAATTGTTTATAGGCCCTATATATCTGATATTGTACTTAAATTCATGCTTAAGAGGGGTTTTTTTAATAATCAAAATCCATCCCAAGCCTTATGATAAAATAATTAATCTCTTTTGATTAATTCCTAGGTACTACACTAGCTAGTTTGAACCCAAACCTTTTTTTGGGGTCAAACTTGCCAAAACTTCCACATGGAGAAAGTTAGAAAATTTTTGGATAAGATCCCACCAACCCACATACTTCCCAGATTGGAAACTGTGCATTACTACTTTTTCCAGTCTTTCCATCTTTTCTGCAATTTTAAGGAAAAAGCTAAAGTTGGTTTCAAGGTAGACTGCCTTGTTTTTTACACCAACTAACCTCCCTTCTTTTCCTCATATAAAAGCATGATAAATTCAAATTTCCATCACTTATGATCTGTACACACTATTTAGCAAATTTGTGATCCTATTCACTGATTTGGAAAGTACTTTATCCACCTATGGGGGATTTTGACTAGTTTGGTAAGCCTTCTTTTGTACCAAAATGAATAGCTTCCTCAAGCTTTTGAATCCTTGGGTTATATATTGTATGACCAGCCTAAATCTATTTAATAATGGCTTATGTAAATTAATATCATCAATAGTTGGTGGATTATCACATAGTCTCCTTCTTGAGTGTTTCTTGCATATTTTCAAGCAATTTTGTAAGTTCAATTGTTCTAAGCTTGGCCTTAATTTCCGCAATTTGTTAGAAAAGTATCTTTTTTATATGAATATTTTTTGAAAAATTACCTATATTTTATGTACCTATGTATATACTAGTGTATTTATTATGGTTAACTGGAATTTATTTCATTTATCATGAAGATGTATTTTAGGTATCTTGTACCTTTATACCTGATGGATAATCATGTGGTTGAATGATTGAAGTATGATCCAGGTTTATCTAAGTTGTTGGAATATTGAAGGTCTTGTAATAAGGTTTGAATACCCCATAATGGGTACTGAATATTGACCCTTTCTTCCTTGAGTCCACTCTCTATTTCATGATTCTCCCATAGGCAGTGGAGACAGACATATAAGTAAATAGTAATAGGAAGTACTGTGGTTAGAAAGATGTCATCTTTGTGAGACATGTACGAACATGTCTATGAGAGTTTGATATATGTTATCTTTCTGAGACATGTATGCACATGTCTATTATCCTTTTTTAAAGGATTGTATGAGTAGGTATGCATCGAGGACAATGCATTGAATATTTAAGGGGGGCATTTAATTCCTCGACAATAAGACTTGATCATTTGTAATGTTGTTATTCGATTATTGGTGGCACTAGATGCCTGGACTATTTACTATGGATATTATTATTTTATTATTATTATTATTATTATTATACTTATCTATAACTAAATAATAGCTCAACATGGAAAACAACATTCCTCGGGGGTCTTGGGTTCCACATGTGTGAAGGGTTTGGGGTTAGGAGTTGTGCATCCCCCTAACAATACTCTAGTCTTCCTAATTTTGATATTATTGAACATCGGTGGTCCTAATCTATCTAATAAAAAATTTGAATGCACCCATGAAACCATACACATGCACACATGAAACCGTGCACATGCAACTTGTCACCATGAACCATGCACCTAGCACTCCAGTGAACTGGAGTAGCTATCAGTAAATTAGAGTCAAACTAGTTAATTGGAGTTGTCCTAAGTTAATCAAGGTCCAAGGTCAGTAATTCTTAGTTAATGAGATGAATTTGAGTCATCTTCAGATAATTTGGGGATCTCAGGTTCAATTTAAATTATAATGATTGCATGGGAGTGAATTTAGGGAAATCAAGGTCAGTGGGTGAAATTCGAGTTACCTTCATGCATGGGGAGTAAATTATGGGTAATTTTGAGTCAGTTATGGTGGGTTTGAGTCAGTGTTGAAAAATTAAAGTTAGGCAGTGATTGGGAGTGTGTTTGTTAGTGGTTTAGAGTTATTCTCAATGGATTCAAGCTACTCAATGAAGAACTTGAATGGATCATTCATTGGTTTTGAGGAGCACTCAGTGATTGAGAGGTGTTTCTCATTGGTCTGTAGTCAATCTCTTGGAGGAAATTTGAATTAGGATAAAGGGATTCAAATTGATCTAAAGGTAATTGATTCATTCACTCTTGATTTTTTTTATTAGTGCAAAGAGGATCTAACAAATCTGAGGAGAATTGTGAATGCCAAAGAGGAATTTGAAATACGATTTTGCACACATTTTGCACTAGTTTTTCTTGTAGGTTATGAAGATCGTGTGAGGAAAAATTTATAGGGGATTGGGTATCCATTCTCCATGGAATTAGAATAATATATGAGGGGTTCAAATTATTGATTTTTCACCTGGAAGGTCAAGAAGGGAGATCTATTCTCTATTGGATTTGAATGCCCTACTAAGGGTTCAAATGGTCATAAATGTTGTGACATTGTGAATAGAGTAACTTCATCATGGATTTTCCTGGCAGGAGAGGGGGACAATCCTATGTAAACAAAATCCATTATTATGCTCTCAATTGTAGGAGAGGGGAGTAATCTTGTGCAAGTATTTTACTTAATTGGAAGCACAAGTCATTGCATGAGAGGGGGGAAATCTTGAGAAGGTGACCTAGTTGTTGTGATCATCTTGCAAAAGAGGGGGACAATCCTAGACAAGAGAGTTTAATTGTGGTAAGTGGTTCTCTGGTAGAGGGGGGAAATCATGTTTAGGAGACCACATTGGCCATATCTTGTCTTTCGAGAGAGGGTGGTAATCCTGAGAAAGAAAATGTAGTGGTATTAATCTTGTCTTTTGGGAGAGGGGGACAATTATGAGAAAGAGGGGTTAGAGATCACATCATTGTTCTAAACGAGGAGTGAACTACTATGTTTGAGTATTATACTTAGGGATTGAGTTAGAAGAGACCTTATTGTTTTAATTCCAAGACCTTAGGTTGTGGGTGACCTACATAGGAGGTATTTGCCTGACATTTTCTAAGATTGGGAGGAAAGTTGTCCACTTGATGTCAACTATGCCTTATAAAAGATAAGTACTTATGCTATTTATTTACTTGATGTATGAAACTATACATGTTCCCTTGGAGGTTTTTGGATCTCTGTCGTTATATTTTTTAAATTGTATATATGCTCATGGTGAATAGCTAACCCTATGCTAGTAAATTGAAAGCTCATGGAATAGGTATGTTGATGTATTAAAACTAGTGGTTTCTAGCTAGCTTGTTTACATATTTTATGATTGTAGGAGGTCTTATTTTTGGACAATCCATATGATTGTATATGGTTTTTTTGGTTAATATTATCCACGGGATTATGGATTTCACTTAATGAGGATAAATATGATATAAAAGTAGTGGTACAAATATGCTATTTGTGGTAGAATAAATTGCTAATTTGATGTATGTTGTAGGAGGCTAGTTTTTATAAATTATGAATAGTTATTGGTCTGATATTTGTATAGTCCACACGGGGTTTCACTAGGAAGTAAATATTATATCACGTCCATTCATATTGGGGGTTTTAATACTCCTAAAATCCTAAAAAATATTGATGTATTAAAGCTAGTGGTTTCTAGCTAGATTTTTTATGGATTTTATTATTATAGGAGGTCTTATTTTAGGACAATCCATATAGTCGTATAGGGTTTTTTTGGATAATATTATCCATGGGGTTATGGATTTCACTTAATGAGGATAAATATGATATAAAATTAGTGGTGCAAATATGCTATTTGTGGTAGAATAAGTTTCTAATTTGATGTATGTTGTAGGAGGCTAGTTTTTACAAATTATGAATAGTTATGGTCTGATATTTATATAGTCCACGTATAGTCCATGTGGTCATACATGGATTTACTGTATCAGGTCCCATATGGGATATATACTGATAATTTCAAGTATTTAAATCCGATATGCATTAACGTATAAATTCGCTTTAAGGAAAGTTCGTAACACTAATTTTACTGTGATGTTTCGAAGCTAGTATTGTGGAATTATGTTCATGGGACATACTAATATTTAGGGAATACCATATGGAAAGTTATGGATGCATCTAATCAAATCCAAGATGGGATTGAAATTCTGAAATAATTATTATATGTTTTCTTATGAAAGGTGTTTAAATTATGCCTCCTTAGAAAGTGTAAATGCCTGAATTTTTATGGTATAAAATGGAGTTCCATGAAGGAGTATAAGTTTAAATTATTTATTTGATTAGATGGATACGGGAGGAGTCCCATAGGTGTAAGGAAAATTAGACATCATGATAAAGGGTTCTAGTTTGAATTTATCCATGACTCATTACACTGCATTGCATATAGATTTGGGAACTAGGTTGCAATAGAAGGGAATTCTTCCTTAATGGTTGAGTGTTCTTAAAGTTTTAATTGTTTTGGCATGTTAGCATAAAAATTAAGGGTGTTATTCTATTCTGTTTAGCTTAGATTCATTCACCCCCTTTATTAAAGATTCCAATTACCTAACCTTTATATGTATTCCAGGTTGGGTATGTTACACTTCTGATGGCATACCTACTAAACTTTTATGGGGATGACAACAAGCCACTTCTCTCGATATAGAAGAAGATCCTCCATTTTGAGCTTCCAAAGATCAATTTTTTTTCCATTAAACTTTTCAATTTCTATGCTTGAATATTTTGTCATTCTAGCTAAGTATTAATGTTCTAGAACTTCCATTAAAACTACGTATTCTCCAAATCCAGGATCAAACTAAAAAACCCTCAACAACAAAGGTGCCCCCTTGAATCAAAATATAGCTCTAATACCATGTCAAATATTTCAATACCTTTTATAGTGATTATTCATTATGATTCTAATAGTTAGATATAACATAATTTAACAATGACACAAACATGGAAAATTATCTCGGGAAACCCTTTAAGGGAAAAACTAATAAATAAGTGAGCTTTACCGCTCATTTATTATCAATACTCTTAAATAGTGTTTACAACAACAATTTACTATATCAAAATACCTCAAGTATGAATTCACTACACTTCACTTCTCAACTCAGAAAAGTACTTACAAGTCCTAGTAAAAGTTCTTACAAGTACACCTTAGCCTTTTAAATTACATCCTATTTATAGATGCAACACATAAAATAGTTTTTGATACTTGAGTTAGTTAAAACTAAATGTACCATTAATGGAAATTCATAACATATTTCAGTTATCATGTTACAATCAACTTGACTGAGTCAATGTTGGTCGACCGCCACTCAAGCTTCTTGTCATCCAAGTGTTCTTCAAAACATTTCCCACTTTATGTCATCAAATTCCCATCGACTAGTCATGGTCATTGACCAATCAACTATTCTAGATGGACAATAAACTAGAATTACACCATTTTTCATATTCAATTTTTGTCAACTAGTTAACTAGTCGACTATCGACTGCGACCATCGATTTAGATGCAAAGAATATAACATACCCAACAAATCTGTAGAAACTTATTTAGTTCTGCAAAACATCAAATATCTCTTGAATCATAACATGAGTATTTGTAATTTATTCATTCTTGTATAAATATTATCTCAACCAAAACACATGTTTACCCATATCATGGATTTTGAGTTATGATAACAATGCCAATTATAAGGGATTTGTAGCAAGTGCAAGAGGTTAAAGACTATAACTCTCAAAATAATAATTGAGTATTAGAGACTTTGGGTATGTACGTCCACCTTGAGGTATTTAATCCATGTACCAAAAATCACAATAAATCATATTACATAATTTGATTTATGGATAAAAAACAACTATAGGGATCCATAACAAGTGTTGTAGGTTTGAAAATAGCCTATAACTCTTAAACAAAGAACTAGATATTTGATATTTTTCATAGATATGCCCAGAGTCAAGGTAATGAATCCCTATACCAAAACTCAAAGTAACATAGATTCCAAAGTTTTATTTATTGACAAAAAATAAGGTATAGGGGATCTATAGCAAGTGTTGATGTATTTGTAACAATCCTACAATTATTCAAAGTATGTAATATCCCTCTCCTATGCCCTGGAATATCTTGTAAATTTTGCATATTATTGTACTAGTCTCGGTGACGAGCTCAAAGCCAAGGCCCCACCCAAGACAACACCTTGTGGCTTATAAGGGTTAACTATCTAAGTGAAAATACTTAGGAGACATAATGCAATGAAACAAACTAACAAGGGCTAACTAATGAATAAAAACTTATCCCAACACAAGACGCCCTAGCAGAATACTCAATCCTAGTAAACTTGATGAGAGGGTTCGAGGGGTTAAAGAAAGAACCAAGGAAAAACAATCCAAAGAATTAAAGACACATATACGGATAGGATAAACAAAGTTATGATTTATTGAAGAAAATATACATATATGAAATGAATTAAATAAGCGAGAAAATTGGAACAACGCAGAGTGAAGAAATATATTTAAAATATATAAGGGAGGCAATAGCTTATATATATATGTGCCTTATTGCATATGGACAACCGTTATGAAAATGAATACCCATATTAATGGATTACGATTCTGTCCTTTGTATCAGCCATGAGTTTATGAGCCATTACAGGATATTTTTAGTCACCGTTTGACTTATCTTAAACTCATATTTTAGTTTCTTTTGATTATGGGAAAAGATAGTAATGGGGGAGGCGGTTATTAAAATTATGATAACCTTTATTTACTACCCACGATTTGTGTTAAGGGACGTTGAACCAGCAGGTTTTAATTGTCCTGAGCAAGCCAGCACCATTGGAGGAGGTAATTTAGAGCATGCTTAGGCGCTGTTAGAGGGGAACCGCAGGCGACTAGCAATGACTCCCTCGTTCTTTAATTACCCGTAGTAAATTGATTATAAGGGGGAGGGGAAAAGGAGAAAGGACGTTCTACGTTTGGGGAGGAAGATCAGTAGCAAAAGAAGCTACGCCTACTGCCTCTGTGGGGAAAACCAGCTAACTGCCTCATCCGATGGGAGTCGTATGGGATTTTTGACTGATTCCTTGATCCAAGGAGTGGGGTAACAGGTCGAGGTATGCTTTCTTTCCTCATAGCTATGCATTGGTTTGTAGCAGAAACCCGTGAGCCTTCCATTCAAAATCTCCACGGTTGAACTCTACATTTTATTTTATTTTTATATATGGGGCACTTTACATTTTAATGCCTAGTGAACTTGCTCCAAAGTGATCGATATCTCTCTGCAAACTAGATTAGAATATGGGTCATGGTCTTTCCTTCCATGCCCTTTAAATCTGTCTGAGTGCTGGGATATTTTTCCTTGGTTTTATGCTAATTCGATCTGAATGTGTTTTGGTCCTGAATAGTGATATCCTTGATTACTATCATCATGCTGGCTTTTGAACCCATCGCCTTAAATTGATACGATTGAACTATTTTACAGTTAAAAACCCTTATCTGGGTGGATCTATCTGCAATCAGTTAGTAGATCCACGTGATAAATTGTTACCGGCATCTGTATTTCCATGCAACGAAAAAACTGGCTATTGTGATGTTCAGATCTTGATTTTACTATCTCGATCTGCTAGGGATGTTTGTGTTAAACTCTATGACTACCTGCGATCTGTGTCTATCTGTGATCTACCCAGGGGACTCTTGGTTTAAGCCTGATGGCTGTCCGCGATCTTCTAAAGAGCGCTTGGGTTGAAGGGGGTTTTATTCCATAGAAAGGAATTGGGGTGTGTGTTTTCACCATGAACAAAATAACCTATAGACTCCTGGTTGCATATCTTTTAGCAGAAGCAAAATAGGAAAACCGATGGCATTGTTTTGTAGAAATTTACCATTCCAGATCCTTCACTCTTTATGAGCAGACCAGCCTTGAACTACTACAACGCCCCCTATGGATGATCTACATGGTTGTGCGTCTGGAATTTTTTCTGATAGCTACATCTGTACTAGGTTTGATTTTATTTTGGCTAAATAATGTTGGTTAGAACTAACTCTGCGTCAAGAGGAAATAGACAACGCTGCCCAAAACCCGACCTGTGTGTTTTGGCCGATTTCTCATCGTTTTACATGATCGATTTCCTAGATAGGCCTGGAAGAAAATCGCTGGTAAGAACTTTGGTCTGGAAATGCTTGTTCAAGAAGATCTAGAGATGAATTGCCGCTAGGGTTGTGTTTTCTTTATAGTTACAGGTCTGATATTTGCTGGTTTATTTTTTTAAAGTTGGTTTCTGTTTTTATTTATTGATAGGGAAACGTTTGAATCCCTGGATGGGATTTAGGGTGTAGACTGTGAATATTATAAGGAATGACGGTGAAACACTTTGCCTTAATTGCAGTTTATGAGCTTATCTCAAGAACAATATAGAAGGTACCTAATGAATACTTCAGGAGTAATAATATCCTAAAAGGGTTAACAGAATAATAAACCTGATATTACCTGACTGACCGAGTGTAAGGTAAGAATTTCAAGACACCCACCTTTTAGGGTAATTAAATGTTGTTCATCATGTGCCAAAAGGGGCTGTTAATAATTTCTTATATGAGCTGATTATAAGGGTCCTAAGTAGTGCTATCGAGTTACCAGCGTCTCTCTACGTAGAGCCTGGAGGTAAGATAAAATCGGCCATGAATGAGCCGTGATTTTTTTTGTAAGCACTCTATTTTGATAAGGAAATAAAAAGAGCAAATAAGTTGGTGGATGTAGCCTCGTGGACGAGGTGAACTACGTGAAGATGGTTGTCTCATTTGTGTTTTTTTTTATGTGCTGGTTTATTTCTCTATTTTCATGATGGTTATGAATGCAGCGTAAATGTTTTTATGGTGAAAAGATTTCTAAAACATTGTTTTGCGGACTTCTTGAATGGCTTGTAGCATTAAGAGATAAGAGGTATACTACATATGGTATCAGATGGTATCAGAGCCAGCTACAACACTGGACCTCAAGAATGGGATAACATGATAGTTTTGTAGGATTACCTTAGGAAGAAATTGTGGCACTCTCTCTTGATTTCGTCATTTGCAGAACAGTTCACAAAAGGAGGAAAGTGCCAAGCTTCGAATACCGGTCTTTATTGTGGCACACATTTTAGTTCTCAGTAAATGTGTGAGCCGGAGTTGCAATTTGCATAGCAGTGAATCCAAGCATATTTTCCATGATCTGCCGAGCGAGGGTAACCCTTCATAGCCATGAGGGCATTGGTATGCGACCCTACTGCAGGAGGTTCTCAGGAAGGAACAAGCCTTACCTATTTATAGAAGTTGCGAGAAAAAATAAAAATAAATAAAAACACAGTGGCAGCCATCATCACGGGACAGGAATTCATGAAACTACGGCCATCATCGCGTGCCGTCATCCCAGGTACAGATCTTAATATGTACATAAGTCAGGTTACTGATATTTTGAATTTATTTCATATGAGTTTTGTGTTCTATCAATATCGCTTGCAAGTTGTTTGAATTGGGTAGGACAGAATCCTTAGCATGCAAGGGATAGAATTTATGCATTAAGAATTAAACCCATATAGTGGGACATGCAAAATATAAAACCTAAGATGTGTAAACCTGAATGTTGGAGTCTACATTTGAGTTGCTTAAACTAAACAGGCCTACACCTGAATTCTAGAGGGTGCGATTGGACTAGGACCGAGTCCAAACTCGCCTAATTTTTGAACTGTGCCTGAGTTTCAATGCGATATACCACCTGTCGGTATGATTGTCATAGATATAAGTTGATTCCCATTATCCCTTCAGTCCCATGAAGGAAATCAGAACGTGCTAGCATATTAATAGTTTTTCATGCTAAGTTACAGATCAATACATGGTATGCGATTTCTTCCTCTATGATGGTTTATCAGGGCATGAGTCATGATTAGTGTTTTTGGCCGGGTGATGATCTGTCTGCTTTTAGCTATAAATCATAGATCGGGCAAATGGAATACATATAGAACCTGGAATACCTCAAACCTTCACTGCATCTCAGTGGTTTCGAAATGGACAGAACAGTAATGTATGATTACATTTTTAACCCTCTCTGTGATGAGTTAGGTAGAGGCTGTAAAGATCTATAGGGGCTGTTTTCATTTGAAACTTACTGTTTTCAGAATCAGAAACTAAATGATAGGGTATGGCGGTCGTCCCCCAAGGCCTGCTTTGTTTTTTGATTAACTATCACCACTAAACTGGTAAGATCTATATCAAGGACAGCAAATCTGCACGATTCATGATCGATAGACAACTTGCGCCATCTGCGATAACGACTTCATTCATTTACAGGGCATCTGTCTTTAATTCATAAGAAAGGTAACTGTATAAGTGTACAAAAAGATAATCAGTCTATTAATCTTCCTTCTTATAATTTTATTTTTCTGGTGAGATTCTATTTTCTTAGTAGGGAAAGATATAGGAGTGGCCCAAAGCAGCTATACTGGAATAAGAGTTTTGCCTGCTAAGACTTTTTTTATAGTCCTTTGATATAACTGCATTTCTCCTTTTGTTGTGTGTATGCACTCCCAGGGTTGACAGTTTCTCCACCCTTGTTGACTTTAATGGGTGAAGGCAATGATATTTACCTTGTGAGTTGCAGGCCTAGCGAACTGTTCAGCCAGTGTGCCAGGGTTTTCGAGAGCACACTCAGCTAGTTGTTATTGCTTATAGGTTATGTACTAACAGGAAAAGATAAAGATATAGCATGAACATGTTAATAACTGCTTAACATTAAAGAATGATTAACTACAAGAGGTTTAATCCTGTTTGTAAAAGATGAGAATGATTGGTTATTTAAATTTAATGTTGTTTGCAAAATATGAGAATGCAAGCCGTAATGTTTGGTTAGTAATATTTAATTTTATTTATTAAGGATGAGAATAATTGTGGTTATTTATATGTGTTGTTGCTTGCAAAAGAAGAGGGACGGCCTCTAAATACAGGCCCCACATTTACTCCGGTAAAATTGCTTCTATTTGTTAGTTAGGTGTAAAGACTAGAAGTGGAAAAGATGATTTCCTTTTTGCTTAATTATATGTTTATTATACATTGTATTTCTGGTTCAAAAGGAAACAAAAAATCGCGGCTGCCTTTCCCCATCAGTACAAGATTATTTAAAATCAATCAATGTGTGTATGATATTTTTTAGTATGCAATGCTAGAAGGAAGGGGTATATGCTGATGTAAAGTTGTAGCAGTGTTGGTATGTAAATATTTATTCATTCAAGAATCAATGCTATATGTTTAAACATTGCAAGAGCATTATTTGAATAATATAGCCTCCTCTGTGCAATTTAATTTGTTGATTTGAGTGGTTCAGTATGGCTCCCCGAATTGCTCGTAGTTGAAGAAGGTTGAACAGCTGAGCATGCCAGCCATTAGGATGGCATGGTAGGAAAAATCCAATAGCATTTCCAAAGACCAACTTCATTGGGACAGCTCTCCTGTTGAAGTTTTCTTACAACTGGTGATGCCCACGATTATCTCAGGTTTTTGTTTTGGAAATGCCCATCTCAGTGGTTGAAATTATTTTTATGGATATTGTAGAAGGGACAATTTTTAGCTAAGATAGTTGTTAAATTGGTCTTTTTGATTGGGATTTTTTGACCTTATTGTGGTGAGGCTAATTGCAGGAAATTTACCTTGTTTAGAATTGCTGGCAGATTTTGAATGTTGGTCTTATGGCATTAACAAAGCACTTAAAGGTTCAAATGTAGTATATATAAAATTGCAGCTGTGAATGAATTTTTCTGTTGTAATAAATTGAAGTTAGTGAGTAATTGCATTGTCAAAATTCTCAAGTTTTATGTGTTTTCTTGCAAGTGGTGTTAGTATAAGAAAATGAAAAGATTTTGTGGCTTCTTGTAAATGCCTTCTTGTCAATTCTGGTGATAAAAGGCTCTTATCAGATGAATGAAAAATGAAGTAAGGCACGACTTGTGCAAAATTTTGATGTTCTTTGAATTAATAAGATGATAAACTAACACCCATAGAGTGCTTGCAGGCATGAGGATTTATGGCCATGAAAAAGGCTAAAGCTCCAGGACTATGATGACTTAAATCTCATGTGTATAAAGTTATCACCAGAAGAGGGAGTGGTGATGAAGGTAGTGGTTAAAATCTACCTTATTTTCCCCCGGGCCAGCGAGGGACCATTATGCATTCTGGGGACGCCTAGATGTAAGACATGTGGTTAAGACTCGTTCCGCACACATTAGAGGACTGTCACATGAGTTGAGGAACTCTGTGAAGAGAATAACCTCTAGGCGCTATGGAGTTGTGCGAGAACGGAGTGCCTTAGCTTGGTGAAGCACCCTGAAGAGAACAAAAAAGGAGATACTGCTAAGAGGGGTACAGGGTATCGTCCTTGTGTTGGGTGGCTTATCCAGAGAAAAGAATAATGACAAGCACCCTGAATAGCACAGAGGAGATACACGAAGGGTTGGTATCGTCCTTGTTTTGGGTGGCTTGAATTGGTACTTGGAGTACTGTTGGCACATGATGTGCTGGGATGGAGGACATCCAAAGAAAGGAACAATGCGGAAAAAGGTATGTGCATTGCAGGTAAACTTGTACCGATAAGGTAATATGTTGATTGATTGACATTATTGATATAATGGGATTTCAATGCTTGTAGTCATGTTTTGTTGATGTATCAATTGCATTATTGGGTAATATGGCACCAATGAACACTAGAAAATTGCATATTGCAAAAGAATCTATGACTTTTGTTTAAGTTCAATTGTGATTTGGACATGAATTACTGAATGGACTAAGTTGTAGTTATGATGCTACAAAAGACTTGCTAATTACGTTCATGATGAATTGATTCTTATCTATGTGAAATTTGGGTAGACCTGATTTTTTTTGCAGGTTCTACGAACCCACAAGGATCAGAAAAGAAGAAGAAAAAAAAAAAACCCGGAAGAGAGATCCGAGCAAGGTGAACCAAGAAGAGATGAGTCCAGAAAAGAATAAAAGATTTGTCGAAGAAACAAGAAACACCGTGGACGGTGTTCTTTCTTTTAGGGGGGAAGGATGTAATATCCCTCTCCTATGCCCTGGAATATCTTGTAAATTTTGCATATTATTGTACTAGTCTCGGTGAGGAGCTCAAGGCCAAGGCCCCACCCAAGACAACACCTTGTGGCTTATAAGGGTTAACTGTCTAAGTGAAAATACTTAGGAGACATAATGCAATGAAACAAACTAACAAGGGCCAACTAATGAATAAAAGCTTATCCCAACACAAGACGCCCTAGCAAAATACTCAATCCTAGTAAACTTGACGAGAGGGGTCGAGGGGTTAAAGAAAGAACCAAGGAAAAAAAATCCAAAGAATTAAAGACACATATACAGATAGGATAAACAAAGGTATGATTTATTGAAGAAAATATACATATATGAAATGAATTAAATAAGCGAGAAAATTGGAACAGCGCATAGTGAAGAAATATATTTAAAATATATAAGGGAGGCAATAGCTTATATATATATGTGCCTTATTGCATATGGAAAACCGTTATGAAAATGAATACCCATATTAATGGATTACAATTCTGTCCTTTGTATCAGCCATGAGTTTATGAGCCGTTACAGGATATTTTTAGTCACCGTTTGACTTATCTTAAACTCATCTTTTAGTTTCCTTTGATTATGGGAAAAGACAGTAATGGGGGAGGCGGTTATTAAAATTATGATAACCTTTATTTACTACCCATGATTTGTGTTAAGGGACATTGAACCAACAGGTTTTAATTGTCCTGAGCAAGCCAGCACCATTGGAGGAGGTAATTTAGGGCATGCTTAGGCGCTGTTAGAGGGGAACCGCAGGCGACTAGCAACGACTCCCTCGTTCTTTAATTACCCATAGTAAATTGATTATAAGGGGGAGGGGAAAAGGAGAAAGGACATTCTACGTTTGGGGAGGAAGATCAATAGCAAAAGAAGTTGCGCCTACTGCCTCTGTGGGGAAAACCAGCTAACTGCCTCATCCGATGGGAGTCGTATGGGCTTCTTGACTGATTCCTTAATCCAAGGAGTGAGGTAATAGGTCGAGGTATGCTTTCTTTCCTCATAGCTATGCATTGGTTTGTAGCAGAAACCCGTGAGCCTTCCATTCAAAATCTCCACGGTTGAACTCTACATTTTTTTTTTTTTGTATATATGGGGCACTTTACATTTTAATGCCTGGTGAACTTGCTCCAAAGTGATCGATATCTCTCTGCAGACTAGATTAGAATATGGGTCATGGTCTTTCCTTCCATGCCCTTTAAATCTGTCTGAGTGCTGGAATATTTTTCCTTGGTTTTATGCTAATTCGATCTGAATGTGTTTTGGTCCTGAATAGTGATATCCTTGATTACTATCATCATGTTGGATTTTGAACCCATCGCCTTAAATTGATGCGATTGGACTCTTTTACAGTTAAAAACCCTTATCTGGGCGGAGCTATCTGTAATCAGTTGGTAGATCCACGTGATAAATTGTTACCGGCATCTGTATTTCCACGCAATGAAAAAACTGGCTATTGTGATGTTTAGATCTTGATTTTACTATCTCGATCTGCTAGGGATGTTTGTGTTAAACTCTATGACTACCTGCGATCTGTGTCTATCTGCGATCTTCCCAAGGGACTCTTAGTTTAAGCCTGATGGCTGTCCGCGATCTACTAAAGAGCGCTTGGGTTGAAGGGGGTTTTATTCCATAGAAAGGAATTGGGGTGTGTATTTTCACCATGAACAAAATAGCCTATAGACTCTTGGTTGCATATATTTTAGCAGAAGCAAAAAAGGAAAACCGATGGCATTGTTTTGTAGAAATTTACCATTCCAGATCCTTCACTCTTTATGAGCAGACCCACCTTGAATTACTACAACGCCCCCTATGGATGATCTACATGGTTGTGCATCTGGAATTTTGTCTGATAGCTACATCTGTACTAGGTTTGATTTTCTTTTGGCTGAATAGTGCTAGTTAGAACTAACTCTGCGTCAAGAGGAAATAGACAACGCTGCCCAGAACCCGACCTATGTGTTTTGGCCAATTTCTCGTAGTTTTACATGATCGATTTCCTAGATAGGCCTGGAAGAAAATCGGTGGTAAGAACTTTGGTCTGGCAATGCTTGTTCAAGAAGATCTGGAGATGAATCGCCGCTAGGGTTGTGTTTTCTTTATAGTTACAGGTCTGATATTTGCTGGTTTCTTTTTTTATAGTTGGTTTCTGTTTTTATTTATTGATAGGGGAAACGTTTGAATCCCTGGATGGGATTTAGGGTGTAGACTGTGAATATTATAAAGAATGATGGTAAAACGCTTTGCCTTAATTGCAGTTTATGAGCTTATCTCAAGAACAATATAGAAGGTACCTAATGAATACTTCAGGAGTAATAATATCCTAAAAGGGTTAACAGAATAATAAACCTGATATTACTTGACCGAGTATAAGGTAAGAATTTCAAGACACCCACCTTTTAGGGTAATTAAATGTTGTTCATCATGTGCCCAAAGGGGCTGTTAATAATTTCTTATATGAGTTAATTATAAGGGTCCTAAGTAGGGCTGTCGAGTTACCAGTGTCTCTCTGCGTAGAGCCTGGAGGTAAGATAAAACCAGCCATGAATGAGCCGTGATTTTTTTTGTAAGTACTCTATTTTGATAAAGAAATAAAAAGAGCAAATAAGTTGGTGGATGTAGCCTCATGGACGAGGTGAACCACGTGAAGATGGTTGTCTCATTTGTGTTGTTTTTGATGTGCTGGTTTATTTCTCTATTTTCATGATGGTTATGAATGCAGCGTAAATGTTTTTATGGTGAAAAGATTTCTAAAACATTGTTTTGCAGACTTCTTGAATGGCTTGTAGCATTAAGAGATAAGAGGTATATTACAAAGTACCTTATAAAACATAACTTATGATTTGGGTATTAATGTTTTTTGTTGAGTATGTCCATATCAAAATATGGTTTATATTTAGTAAAAAAATTCAGTCTATCGATATCAAAATGTGGTTTCTCTCAACAAAAACTCATGATGAACCAGACTCCAAATTTAGAGATTTAACAAAATCATAATTTTCTTAAATTTAAATGCAATATACCCAAAATCAAGAACTATATATTGCAAGAGATACAGTAAAAGATTTAAATTTATTGATTATTTTCAAAAATAAATATAAACAACTCATTAGGGAATTATATAAGGTTATATCATGAATTAGTCAATATTTAATAGTAAGGAAGCCATTCTTTCACACAATTCCTTTTGTCAAACAATTAGCATGTATGATCCCATCAATGCTCTTCCTCACCCAATTTAGAAATTGCTTTCTTATAAAAAACAACAATTTGATCTTCATCATCTATATATTTCTTATAACAATTTACCATACTAAAGAATGAAATCAATGTATTGAACACTCCACTTTACTAATCTAATTAAAAAAGTAGAGAAATTACACTTATCTTTTCAAAGATGAATCTCGAAGGCCATTGATTGTGGGGGGGATGATTTCCTCCCAACCATAGGATATGATATTGTATAATTCAACCCCCATGTCGGGATATTAGACCACCAAGGAAAATAATATTGTCAAGGTTTCCAAAACCCATTTTCTTTTCACTAAAATATTGCAAGATACCAACCAAGCAATTCAATGTTGGTTCTTCATCCAATCTCTTAGCTAAAACAACTCTTGCACTCATCCCTTTCTCCATAAAAAAAAAGTCATCATTTATATTAATGTCACTTCCCCATGCATGTTATTCCTATTTTTTCTATTCAATATGGCCAATGTGAGTCCAAGACAGTGCCTACTTCTAGATATCATTTCTAGCATTGTGAATTTTCTTGAACGAGGATTTATGGTTTTTTTGAAAACTTAGTAGGACAACAACCTTCAAATATTTCAAATGGTATATGTATTATCTCTAATAGATTCTAATATCACCCAATATCATTTCTTTCATCCCTACATGGATCATATGAGAGTTGGGATAGGACCCTCTTTTCTCTCCAAGAACCCTCCTTTGTCTAAGCTCTTCTCTTCAAAATAAAATTTTACATGAATGAGGTAGAGGAAGAGTTACAATCCAAAAAATTCTCTTCCTTAATGATAGGAATCAAGAATCATATGTTAACTCTCATTGATTGCAAGAATATGGAAATTGATTGCTACAAAATATGAAGTAGGTAATTGAGGATAGGAGATAATTACATAAAGTAATAAATCACTTGCCTAGGATCCTAATTATAATAGTATTGACATAAGGATGAGATTATTATAGAATAATCACATGAAGGAGGTTATGGGTAGGTTGTGGAACCATATTGAAACTCAGGTCCATCTCCCTGTATACCCCTTTACATTTCCCTCTAGTGGTCTCATAGACGCATTGGTGTCCTCCCTAATATTCACCCATGGAACCTTTCAAAAATATTATAATGATCATGTTTGTCAATGTTCATAATAACCATGGAAAATACCTCATGGAGCTAAGAAACACATAATAATTAAAAAAATAATTACAATATAAATAGGATTAATTTCAAAGGGTCAAAACCAAGTTACACTATTTATTAAATAAGGCCCACTAGGTAGGTAGTACTCATGAATTATGGGAACTTAAGTAGTTAGATATATGCTATTGAGAAGATAATGAAAGAGCTAGGAGAACATGATTGTTTTGTCATGTAATGTTGTATTTGGAGATTTGCTTGGTAAAATTTCACCCACCTCAAGAAGTAAGTGAACATTTATTTATTTATTTTCGTGAATCATTAAAACAATGGTATATTTTATATATTCCATTTTATTTGTCTCTTGTATCTAGTTCTATTGAAATTTTAAAGGTTAAGGAACACTACATTGAGTCTTGTGAACTACAAGCACACCTTGTCAAGCCTTGTAAACTCTTGATGCATTGTTCAATGATGACTAAGAAAGAAGAATAGAAACAATTATTATGAAGGTGCATGAAATAATTAGAAAAATGATGAAACCAAGATCATTTTCAATGACTAATGCTTGGAGATACTAAGTTTGTGTTTGTTAGTGATGCACTTAGTGGCTAAAGGATCCCATATACTTACACTAAATGAGATTGTCATGTGAAAGGTGGCTACTCAAACCTCCAAGGTTTAACATTTAAGGGTGTATTTTATAACTTGGACATGTTATTCCTTCCCTAAAAATAGGCATCATCCTCACAAGATTGTGAAAGGCCCATGGTTCCCCCATCATTCAGTTCTAAAGAAAATTAAAATTGGTAAAAAGGATTAGGAAGGAAATTTAGTTATTATGGGAACATGTAGATATCTCCACCATGAATATGGATGCATGTTAGAAAAAAAGAAAGTTATGTGATGTGGGGGTGACTATAGTGTGATATAGCTGATCACAAGTAGTGGAGAAATATTCAAGGGATGTTAGAGAAATTTAATACATAAATATTTAACCCATTTCTAGTAGGCCCTGTTATTATGATTACAACTTGAAACATTAGGCTATGCATTGAGAAAATATAATTACTTAAAAGGGCCTACATCAAGTATGTTGGTGAGTCACTGCAATTGAATAACTCGACTATCTGGGATCTCATGATAAAGAAATTTTCATAAGGACCCATATTATGGGAGCTAATGTATCACTACTAGAAAGGAATAACTTATTTCTCTTCCTAGGTATGCGGATGGATGTGAATTATAGAGATTCATGGCTATGTCTAATTATATTTTTACATTTGTCGAGACCTCAACTATTCCTAAGTTCTCTAAACTTGGGGAAATCCCATTGCCACCCCCTTTATAAATTTTGAAATGATTAGTTCACTAAAGTTGTCATCCTTAATCATTTTGATTTTCTAACCTTGACAAGGAGAAAGAGTTTTATTGCATTACTTTATTATTATTTTTATCACTTTTCCTTATGACTAGTGCTCAACAATTAGCCTCCACATATATTTGGCCTCATAGTTCAAGTTCAAGGTTACTTGTTTCTATGAATTCATTATGAATTTGATTAATTTTCAAGTTCTATCTCTTAAGTTACTAAAGATAGAGCACTTATGCTACCTTTTTGTTGACTTCAAGTTGCTCCTATCTCCATAATCATTCTCTTTTCAATCATTTATGTCAATATATATTTTGAAAGGCCTTTGTTTTGATTGTACTTGGTCATCTAATTTGGCCTCAACCCATTGATTGGGCCTCTTTGTGCATAAGTTTCCAACTCTTCAATTAGATCCTTTGAAATTTTCCATTCGAACAATAATTTTATGATTGCACCTGGTTTCAAATTCAAGCCATATTTTCCTCTAAATAAATAATTTCAAAATCCTTATTGAACTGAGAGTCAAGTATGATCTTCAATCAAGCAATTATCCAAATGGGACAACTTTAGATTTATACTAGAAGAGTGGCATGGTGCTTCAAATCATAATTTCCAAATCATCCTTGATCTATTGATCAAGCTATTTCAAATCTTGAGCCTTTTGCTTCCTTCCAAATATTTTGGTCAACGCAAATTTTTTTGGGTATGATTGTCATTGATGTCAAAGAAGTTAATTAATAACAAAGGAAAAAGGATAGCAAATGGAACATGTTGAGTTTTGGTGTTAAATTATTGTATTATGGATGAATCTCGAAGTCAACCTAGTCGACCTAGTGGACCATTAACATACGAAGTCGAGCTATTATCGACCATTGACATTCAAAGTCAACCTAGTCAACATATTGTCGACCATTATTAGTTGAGTCTAAATCAGAGTCGACGAAGTCTCGAAACTAGAGTCACGAATTGAGTCACATACAAGTTGGATTCAGAGCTCGAAATCGAATTAGCAAATCGGATTCAATAGAGTATAGTTCGACATTAGAGTCAATAAACGTCAACATTGGCGAAGTTCAGTTTGACATCGAAATTGACAAAGTTGAAGTCGAAACACTGGAATATGCAGTATACTTTTGAGGTTGATTCTCGACATCATAATTGATCAGTCATATTCATAATTGACGACATGTTGTAGATCAAAAGATACAAAGGGTCAAAATTTAACCAATCTAAATCAAGATTATGAAGTCTAATATTTCATAATCATATAGTTAAAATCGTAGGATTAATAGAGAAGGTAATTCTAAATTAGCTTTTTTTGTTAAGGGTCATGATGAAGAGTTGTGACTATTAGGTATAGAGGTAAGATCAAGGGTATATAAACAAAGCTCTAGTCATTCAAATAGAGTGTCTTTTTAAACACAAAAATTGAAAAATATAAAGTGTACAGAAAATAGAGAAACACATAATTGTTTAAGGGAGTTCGAGAGGCGCAAGGGTGGGAATTACTATCTTGTAGGAAGTCGAAGCTTCCTTCCAATCATTACTAGTAAATAGGGTATCTATGCGTCCTTCAGTTGTGGCTAATAATATGGGGTGTCAATGAATCCTTCAATTGTAGATGAAAATATTAGGTGTTATCACATCCAACAAGTTGGTTCTTGTGAAATACTTGTAAATACAATTTTGCAGTAATAGAAAGTGTTTGTGGTTTTTCCCAGTGGGTTTCCATGATAAAATTATGTGTTTTTTTCTATTGTTGTTTTGTTTTTAAAATAAGGTGATAAAATTTAAATAAATACATAATACTGATTCACCCCCCCTCTCAGTATTACTTGATTCTCCAATAATTGGTATCAGAGTGGATCTCGTCACTAAAATTTTAATCGCTTGAAGAGATACCATTTATCACCATGGATCAACACGAAAAAATGACCTCCAAGGTTCCATTATTCAATGGTAAATATTATGTGTTCTTGAGTGTTAGGATGAGAAGTCATTTAATGTCTATTGGACTTGATGTTTGGTTATCTATAGAAATAGGGTATAGATATCCAAAATATCCTCCCACGGATCTTAAACGAATAAAGCAATTTGGGTACAATGCAAAAGTTGTTAATGCAATTTTGGCTGGACAAAACATAACAGTTTTTACCAAAGTTATGGATTGCAATACAATGAAGGAGATTTGGAACAAATTACAAACCACCTATGGAGGAGATACCAAGGTAAAAAGGTCCAAACTCCAAACATTTAAAGCTCAATTTGAAATTCTAAAAATTAAGCAATATCTAAGAGAACATATCATAACACTTTGAGAGAATAGATGAGATTGTTAATGCAATTCAAGGGCTAGGGGAAGAATTGGAAGAAATTGAAATAGTTGAGAAAGTACTAAGATCACTTCCAATGATTTACAATCCTAATATCTCCACCCTAGAAGATAAAAAATATATTGAAAATCTTATCACGAATGAACTATACGGGATCCTCATAGCTTATGAGATGAGGATTGGACAAGATAGCAAAAAGGAAGTAGCTTTCAAGGAATCTAAAGTAGCAAATAAATCCAAAACAAAGATTCAATCAAAATACTATGATGATGAAGAATCACTGCTTGTTAAAAGTATTAAGAAAGGTACATGTAAGTACAAAGGGAAATTACCCTTAAAATGCTTCAACTGTGGGGGGAATTGTTCACTTTGCTTCCAAATTCCCTTATCGCAAATATGAAGAAAATAATGAGTCCCCTGAAGATTTCAAAAATAAAAAATGGTAATATAGGAAGAAAAACAAAAAGAATATTACTTTTTACTCCATGGATGATAGTTGCTCAGATGAGTCCAATGGAGATGAAGAAGCAGAAGTTCTATTCATGGGAATAGAGAATGAAAATCCTGAAGAAGAATCAGAAGTAGTGGTAGACCTTGAAGTTGAACTCATAAGTTCTCTTGAATAATTAAGAAAGTATAAAAGGATGTATAAACAATTAAAAACCAAAGTGATAGAGGTTGAAAAGAAAAATAATGATACAGAAAGAATAATTGTTGACTTAAAAATTCAGCTTCAAGAAGGTAAAAAGGTTGAAAATAGTCTAGAACAACAACTCAAGAAAAGAATAGAGAATGTGAAAGAAAAATGTTCAATAGCCCTATGTGCCATAGAAAAGAAAAATCTATGGCACATGGACAGCGGATGTTCAAAGCACGTGATAGGATACTCAAGTAAGTTTATCAACCTAAAACAAGATCAAAAGGGAAAAGTCACTTTTGGAGATAATCTATAGTCTAAAATAACTGGGAAAGGTATAGTGGCTCTTAGCAATAAGGTTAAAGAAAAAAATGTTTTGTTGGTAGAAAACGTAAAACCTAATCTCGTAAGTGTGAGTCAAACTTGTGATCAAGGGAACATTTTCATATTTGATGCCAAGAAATGTGAAATCAAAAAGAAACAATCAGGAAAACTTGTTGGGATTACTATGAGAACTCCAAGCAATGTATACATCCTAGAAAATGAAGAAAAATGGTATATGAGTTAGATTGATGAAAGCATGTTGTGGCATAGAAGGATGGGGCACTTGAACTTTGGCAATATTGTAAAATTAAGTAAGAATGGAGTTATAAGAAACTTACCAAAGATCATAAATCCTCCAAACTATGTTGGTAGACATTATCTTCATGGGAAACAAACAAAGGAAAGCTTTAAGATCAAAGAGAATACAACATCGCAACCACTATAAATAATTCATATTGATCTCTGTCGACCTACAAGTACAAAAAACATGCAAGGTGAGTGTTACTTCATGTTGTTCATTGATGATACAAGGATACCTTGGGTGACATTCCTCAAGGAAAAATATGAAGCTTTTGTGAAGTCTAAATATTTCAAAGCAATAGTTGAGAATGAAACAAATATCAAAAATAAATGTCTAAGGTTAGATAATGGTGGTGAGTTACCACAAATGAATTCAATGATTTTTATGAAACTCATGGGATCAAAAGGCAATTTTCAGCCCCAAAAACTCCTCAGCAAAATGGAGTCGTTGAGAGAAAGAACGGAACAGTTCAACAAGCAGCCAGAACCATGCTAAATGAAGCTAAATTTCCAGATAGTTATTGGAGAGAAGAAATATATACAGTTGTTTATATACAAAATAGAGGAAAACTCGGAATAAATAATGATAAAACCCCCTATGATCTATAGTTTGGCAGACCAACATCAGTTAAGTATTTTAGATTCTTCGGAAGTAAGTTCTACATAAAGAGAGATGATGATAATCTTGGAGAATTTGACTCCAGGACAGATGAAGGCATATTTCTTGGATATTCATCCACTAAAAAGGCATACAAATGTTACAATATAAGATCACACAAAATCATAGAAAGCGTAAGTGTAATTATTGATGACACCAAACCAAGAAAGATTAAAGTTCAAGAAAGTGAGGATGATGAAGAAACTGATGATGAAGAGAAATATGAATATTCTCAAAAGGAGGAGTTTTTAAAGGAAGAAAAAGATATATATTCTCAAAAGAAGGAATCTATAAAATAAGAATATGAAGATGAATTTTCTCAAAAGCAGGTGGCCTTAGAAAAAAAAAGAAGAAAGTGAAGATGAAGACTCTCCTAGATCTGATATGAAAACTCTATCTACAATAATTCAAAAGAATCATACTGAAACACAAATCATAGGTGAAACAAATGCAGGAGTTAGTACAAGAAGAATACTAATGTTTCAAGAACAAGCATTAATATCGTTGGTTGAGCCAAAAAATTTTGCAGAGGCTAGAAAAAATAATGATTGGATCAGTGGTATGAATGATGAGTTGGACCAAATAGAGAAAAACCAAACTTGGGAACTTGTCCCAAGACCAAAAGGAATGAACGTTATTGTGACCGAATGAATCTTCAAAAACAAGTTTAATGAGGACAGTCAAGTCATAAGAAACAAAGGAAGGCTAGTATGCAAGGGATATGCTCAAATTGAAGGTATTGACTTTGAAGAAACTTTTGCACCTGTGGCAAGACTTGAAGCCATTCAAATGTTTTTAGCATTTGCATGCTATAAAAACTTCAAAGTATACCAAATGGATGTAAAATATGTGTTCCTTAACGAAGAAATTGAAGAAGAAGTTTATCTTGAACAACCTAAACGTTTTCTATTATTAGAAAATAGAGATTATGGTTGCAAACTACAAAAGGCACTCTATGGCCTCAAACAAGATCCAAGAGCATGGTTATCAAGACTTGACAAATACTTGAAGAAGTAAGGATATAAAAGAGGGGCCACTGACAGTAATCTCTACATAAAATTTGAAAACAAAAAAATGATCATTGTTGTTTCCTACATTGATGATATAATATTTGGAAGTGACCTACAGGTTCAGAGTTTAAAATTTGCTTCAGAAATGAAGAAGGAGTTTGAAATGTCAATGTTGGGTGAACTAACATTCTTTCTTGGCTTACAAATCTCTGAATCAGAAAAATGGATCTTCATCTCTCAAACCAAATATATCAAAGATAGGTTGAAAAAGTTTAAATTGGAAGAATCAAAACCAGTTAGTACTCCTATGATCACATGTTGTAAATTAAGCAAGGATGATGAGTATTTGGAACTAGATAATACCATGTATAGATAAATAATTGCTAGTTTTCTATATGTAATAGCTACAAGACTAGATGTGATGCAGTATGTAGGATTTGCCGCCAAATTCCAATCCTCCCCCAAAGAAACACATGTGGTAGCAGTAAAAAGAATCCTTAGATATATGAAAGGAACTATGGATTATGGTTTATGGTATCCAAAAGGAAATGACTTCACTCTGAAGGAATTTACTAATGTAAATTGGGCAGGAAGTATTGATGATAGAAAGAGCACCAGTGGATCAACATTTTACTTGGTATATTTCTTGGTATCATAGCTAAGCAAAAGGAAGTCCTTTGTTTCAATCTTGACAACGAAAGCTGAGTATATTGTTGATGCATCATGTTGTACTCAAGTCTATTGGATGAAACAAACCTTAGAAGATCTACTTGTGAAATATGAGTACCCAATTGTGATACACTATGACAACATGAGTGCCATTAACATATATACAAAAATCTAGTTATGCACTCCAAGACCAAGCACATTCCAATCAAATATATTTTTTTAAGAGAATAAGTGCCACAAAATGTTGTCAAATTGTAGTATATTGATACAAAGGAACAAATTGCAGGCATCTTTACTAAACCACTAACTTAAAGATCCTTTTCCTATCTTAGATAGAAGCTGGGGGTTATCCCTCTTTCTTTAGGATAAAACTAGAAAATGTACCCTATCACAAAAGTTGGATATAGTCGACACGGGGAGAAATGATGGCAAGGGGAATCTTGGGTTCTTTTGTCATTAATGTCAAAGGGGGAGAAAAATGGAGAGTTGTTGTCATCAATGACAAAGGGGGGAAATGTTGGGTATGATTGTCATTGATGTCAAATAAGTTCGTTAATAACAAAGGAAAAAGGATAGCAAGTCAAACATGTTGAATGTTGATGTTGACTTATTGTATTATGGATGAATCTCTCAAATTCAACCGAGTCGACCTAATAAACCATTGACAGACGAAGTCGCCCTAGTCGACCTAGTCAAGAAATTCTCGACCATTGACTGTTGAAGTTGACCTAGTCGACCTATTGTCAACCATTATTAGTTGAGTCAAAATCAGATTTGATAAAGTATCAGAACCAGAGTCACGAGTCGGAGTCGCAAGCAAGTCAAAGTCAAAGTTTGACATTGAATTAGCATGTCAAAGTTGGTAGAGACTAGTTCAACATAAGAATCGATAAACATCAATATTAACAGAGTTCAGTTCGACAATAGAATTGACAAAGTTGAATACAAAGTTGAAGTCGAAACAATAGAGTCAGAAACGCTGGAATACACAATATACGTTTGTGGTTGATTCTCAACATCGGAATCGATCAATCAGATTCAGAATTGACGACATATTGTAAATCAAAAGATACAAAGGGTCGGAAGTTAACCTCTCTAAATTAAGACTAGGAAGTCAAATATTCCATAATCATATAGTTAAATTTGCAATATTATTAGAGAAGCTAATTCTAAATTAGTTTTATTTGTTAAGGGTCATGGTGAAGAGTTTTGACTATTAGGTATAAAGGAACGATTGAGGGTATATAAACAAATCTCTAGTCATTCAAATAGAGTGTATTTGTACACAGAAAATTGCAAAATATAAAGTGTACAAAAAACAGAGAAAGACATAATTGTTTAAGAGAGGTCAAAAGGCACAAGTGCAGGCAACACTACCTTGTAGGAAGTCGAAGCTTCCTTCAAGTCATTACTGGAAAACAAGGTGTTGGTGCATCCTTCAGTTGTAGCTGAAAATCTGGGGTGTCGGTGCATCCTTCAATCGTAGCTGAAAATATTGGGTGCAGTCACATCCAACAAGTTGGTTCTTGTGAAATACTTGTAATTATAATTTTACAGTAATAGAAAATGAATGTGGTTTTTTCTAGTAGGTTTCCATGATAAAATTCTATGTCATATTTATATTGTTGTTGTTTTTTTTAAAATAAGATGATAAAAGTTAAATAAATACCTAATATTGATTCACCCCCCACCCCCTCCCTCCCTCCAATATTACTTGATTTTTCAACAAAGTTACCATTCAAACAAAATAACTTAGTGATGTTTCAATTAGGCTTTATTTGATGGCTAAGAAATTTCTTCCCAATCATGACAGTATGGTTGCCTTGATATTCATATTTAGCTTGACTTGAAAATTTGGTCATATAAATGATTGGACCATTTAAGCATCTATTTCCTCTAAAAGGTTTTGGATTTTTTATTTATTAATTAATTTAAGCTAACCAATTGATCTTTCGATCATACCCCATTGAAATATCATGCCACTTCTGTCCAAACAATAAATCTTCCTTTTTATTCCAGGTTTGAATTGGCCCCCAATCCAATGATAAGGTCATTCTACTAATTAGACAATATTATTGATCGAGTCATCTTAAAACCTAAGCGCACCTCTTGCCTTGGGTATAATATTTTTTAAATAAACTAGCAATCTAATAATTGGGCCACTTCTCAATAAGAATTAAAAGTATTTTTTATCATGAAGTCGCATTTGACAATCGGTTCATCTTGGATATTACTTGAAATGTTTTGAAGGCTCGAAAAGGTACCCATACTCTAAAACGCACAATCATGCTCATATTAATGCACCTTGTTAACTCTTGATAGTAGTGGTTCCAATGAATTAAATGATTGCATGTCATGAATATTTCAAAATATTTTTGTGCGACCCAACATGCTTTCAAATTAAATTCATGTTTCAAATGTTTGTACATAGACTAATAAATTTTCTTTTTCATAACTAAGTATCATAATTTTGTTGAGATTTTAATCGTCGAGTATCATTTTTTTTTTAGAAAGAAAAAAGCCTGTCTTTGTTATTCATTTGAATCAAAGGGCATCTTACAAAGCTTGCCCAAGATATGGGCTACAATCAAAGAGGAGAAATTGAACATGACATATCGCCATACATCCCGAAAACAACACAACACATTAAGTGTTGAGGGGGAGAGTCCAGTGCATATACATTGCGATAGTGAGATTCCTTCCAAGATTATTCGATTAAACGATGAAATCATGTCAATTCCTTGTCATTATCATTGTTTTCACATAGCTTTCTCAACGATGTATTCTATAATCATTAGAATGAGCAATCATATCTTTTAGAGGGGTGATTATCTCATCCTTCGAAATTATTCTTTATTAACCCAAGTTTCTTTTTCATTAAAAATCTTTAACCATTTGACACTCAACATAAGATCATCGAACACTTAATAGACATCCTTCAATCCAAATCTAGAGTGAAATCTTCATCATCTTAACTAGCTTTTAGTTATTTTAAGAAACTCAATTGAGGACAATCTAGTTCATTTCAAATGGTTATGTGCTTATCTAAAATTCAAAGGAAGTGTTTCTCAAATGAGGGTGACCTTGGACTCAATGTAGATAGCTACATTAATTTTGACTCTAAAGGAGTGTAACAATTTATATTTTTACTCGAAACTTTTTCGACAATTTTCTAACATTTTTTATGTGTTATGTTGTTTAAAATTGAAAAATTGTAGATTTATATGCATGGAACCTAACAAACAAACCGAGAAGAAGAAACAAGCAAAGGAAAATTAATCCAAGGAGAATAATCTAGTGATGGAAGTGATATGAAAAGATCTCACAAGCCTGATGTATGTTAACACTTCACATCATACTAACATAGACAATGCTCACTTCCATAAGGGAGATTTTCTATTAATCAAAGATGGGTAGGACTTCCTAATACTTTTGACCCAAATGGGAGATGGTGAGATGAGATTAATGGGGGAAAGAATCTACACATATCTTACATTCATAATGCAATGTCTATACTAGGGATATTAGCTTGTGTATAAATGATTAGATGGCTCGTTGAAAAATCCAATGTAGATACAAAGCAAATATAGAATGACCAAGGAAAATGTATAGTGTTTCTCTTACCTAGTGACTTAGAGGCATGCTATGCATTCACCAAGGTTGAAGGGTTTTTTACCAATGAATGGGCATGGAAATTTGCTCACACACACAACTGATATGATATCCTTTCTAGTTGGTATGAGAAAGGAAATGTATTCAAGTCCAAGGATATAAATATATTTCCCACTACTATTTTCGAGACAACATAGATGTATGCAAATCAGTTGGTTCTTACTATATGGAGAGAATTCATCTTCACATTTGAAAGTAGTTGAGGTACCACTAATACATGCAATCACAAAATATGGAACTACTTCAATTGGGAAACTATTTTATCACGCATATTGGGAGATTCCATAAAGAAGGATAAGGCTCACTTTCCCACAACATAACTAGAATTCTACATGTTTTTGTATCTCCTTGATTTAATGCAAACACCCAATTCCATTATAGGAATGGGTTGGGCCTTGACTCCTAATCAACCCTTTGCTCATTTATATTGCAAGGATTTTTTAGAACATAAGCACATGCAAAATTATGCTCAAATATGTATAAATTTTTCACACCACTGTATCAACTCATATTCCACTTGAATCATGCCCGACGTTATCTAATGAAGCCATAGAAGTGTTAACATATATAACTTGATAAGCATCCACATATATTATAATTTAAAAAAAACCAAGGATCCTCACACTTTTCCAACCCATTCCCCTAACAAATTGGTTATCAAATAAATTAAGCATATCGAACTACATTACAAGGCTTTAACACATAAATTTCAAAACATCAAAAGAAGTTATACTCACCATACCCGTATTTACTTAGATTGGTACAGATTGATTGTTTTTCCTTTCGTAATGTTGGAAGTGAGAATATGGATATCTACCACTTCCATGATGACATATTCCAAATGCATAACCCAAAGGAATTGTTGTAAGACACTAGTCTGATGTCAAGGTAGCTTTAATATAATCATGAAACAAATGAATCATAAGATCCAAACTAGTTTACTTTAATATATGATATTTTTCAAGTAGGGATCTAATTGATGATGGAATAACAAGAAAAGAAAAACAAGTCTAAAGTGTAGAAAGTTGCAACAACACATTATTGGCATGGGCCTAAAACACATTCTTGTATAGGGCCTATTTTGTAGTTTAACCATGCCATCCATATCCCTTTAGTAGGCTAGTGATACCTTGTAGGGGTCCCACATTTTTGTTCAAGGATATATTGGTGGAATTATATAGCCTAAATATTTGTGTATTGTAGATGTTGTTCAAGGCACTTGAGATCAGGAATCTCCATTTATGGCACGAGCCCTTTGTTATGCTCCCCTCACCTTGGTTAAAATGTGATATCTATTCTTAGTTCACAAATAAACTAATCATGGTAGCCATATTCCACTTAGAGGTGAATGATAGCTAATCGAAGTCATATGTGTTGGTTCAAGGACTCATCCATGGAACTTGAACCTGAGAAGCAAGTCCATGATGCCCAAGACCTCATGATAGTGCCTATTTTAAATTCAATTGTTAAATACTCCATGGAGAGTGTTTGTGTCATGGTTTTAGTTATTGTCCATGGCTCTTGACCTCATGAAAGATTAATTATGACATAATCCCATTGTGCCCCCCTAACATGTTTATTGATCCATTCAGGAATTCGATTGGCTTGTTCGACTAGTTGACCTAGTCCTAGTCGACTTCTCACATCACTTGTCAAAGACAACAATTAACAACTACCCAAACTGTCAACATTATAAACCATCGAGGCTGACATATCTAACATTCTCCATTGACACGGACCACTACACACTGACAATACTAACTTCGACATATTGTTGCTCTGTCTAAATTGTGACGGTTGTTCTTGTGTAATTGTTACAACTTCTCTTATTAGAGTTGTCCTCACTTAATGAGAGTCCAAAATCAATAGTCCTCAATTAATCAAAGTCCAAAGTCAACAGTCCTCACTTAATGAAATTCGAGTTACCTTCATGCATGGGTAGTAATTTATGGATAATTTTGAGTCATCCAAAGACGTGGAGTGTGTAACTTGTAAGTGGTTTATAGTTATTGTCATTGGATTCAAGTTAGGATGGGGAGTGTGTTTGTAAACTGGTTTATAGTTCAAGTTACTAAGTGGAGAACTTGAATGGCAATTTGAATTAGGATAAAGGGATTCGTTAATAGGGAGGTCATCTATTCAATCATTGTTGATTTTGTTGATCATTGTAGAGAGGATATGACGAGAATCAAGTGAGTTGAAGAGAAATTTGGCATAGGATTTTGCACACATTTGCACTAGTTGTCTTGCAAGTTATGAAGATCATGTGAGGAAAATTTTAAGGAGGATTGGAGATCCATTCTCCATTGAATTTGAGTGCTATAGTATGGAACATTTTGCACCATTTGTCTTGCACGTTATGAAGATCATGTGAGGAAAATTTTAGGGAGGATTGGAGATCCATTCTCCATTGAATTTGAATGCTATAGTATGGATTCGAATTAGTAATTTTGCACTTGGAAGGTCAATAAGATAGATATATTTTCCATTGGATTAAAATTCCCTAGTAGGGGTTGGAATGGTCAAAAGTGTTGTGACAATGTGAAGAGAGTAACTTCACTTGATTTTGTTTGGTAGGAGATGGGGACAATCTGTGTAGAAAAGCTCCAGAAGGGGGGCAATCCTGTGCTAGTATTTTCCTTAATTGGAACACGAATTGGAAGCACTAGGCCTTGAAGGAGAGGGGGACAATCGTGAGCATGTGACCTAGTTGTTGTACTCATCTTGCAAGAGAGGGGGGGCAATTTTAGACGAGAGTTTAATCGTGGTAAGTGGTTCTATGGGAGAGCTGGAAAATACCGTAAGGAGACCTAGAAGACCGCCGCAGGCTCGCTTTCTTTCTCAGCAACATATTGTAAAACTCATCACCTCCGGTTAGCAGAACGGAGGAATTCTCCATGGGTTTTGCTCTCCCGTGGCTTTCCTCCCACTTAAAAGGCACTGCAACAGGCAGTACATACAGTTCTTCGATCGATCCTACGTCCAATGAGTCTCTCTTGCACTCAAAACGTGATCCCTTCAACAGATTTCTCATCTTCCAAGACGCCAATTTAACTTCAAACTGTAACAAAGAACTATAGCCTCTTACTCAAAAACCCTAACCCTAACAAAGAACTATAGTTTTCTGTCAGAGAAACGAAAGAATTAGAGAAGGATCAGCAGGTAGAGAAATAAGGTTTTCAGTTTTGAGTTGAAATCAAGTGCTCCGATCATATCAATTTCAAGCCAACAAAAACCCTTAGAACTCACGTACTTTGAAACAAGCCCAGCCGAGCCGTGCCTGCTGTGAAAATATTGATAAAGTCTCTGATTTTTAGCTTCTTGATCTACTGTTAAGTATCTGTATTTAACAGAATCAAACACCAGAATAACTGTTTCCCAACATTTGAAATTGGCTTGAGGGTTTGGGGTCGAATTGCAGCCTGCGGCCAGTAGTCGCCCAGGCTTGCGTCCCCTCCTCCTCTCAGATCCGCCCACTCCATTCTCAGGCCGATGATCAGGCGTTGCGCTCTTGGAATGGGTTAAGTCGAAGGCAAAGCATCCCCAGCTTCTGTTTGGTCGTTTAGCTGAAAAGGATCCCTGCTAAGGAAATCCTTACAAAATTCGAAGCCATCCTGATGTCTTCAATGTCGGTCAATTCTTGGCCATTCTTAATGCGGAGGAAGACTTCTGTGAAGGCGTCGATGTGAAGGCGTCGATCTTGTACTCTCGAGGCTGATATGGTTATTTGGCACCACCATGACATGATTGCCAGCCTCGCGGAATGGAATCAGCCATCCTGGTCTTCAATGTCGGCCAATTCTTGGCCATTCTTGAATGCGGTGGAAGATTTAGTTTCTGTGTAGGCGGTGCAGGAGAAGCCGGCGAGAACCAGGGGATCGCATACAGAATGGTTGAAGTGATGATAATGCTGAGAGACAGAGAATACAGCATTCTTGCTGTGATCTTGCGTCTTTCACCGTCGATTCGCCAGAGATACCATTTTCTTGAATCAACACGGATTTTTTGGGTTTTTGTGGCGTTTCAGGTGGTTCCCAGTTCTTCAATGCCGACTGGGCCTCTGGTGGTGCGGTGGTCGGCGTCTTGGTGGTGCGGCTGCATGCATTTCTTGCCAGCGGTGGCCTGATTGAGGTTTCTCTGCATTGTGCGGCTTGCGGCGGTGGCAGTTTTTTCTGGGTTTCGGTGACTGGGCTTCATTAGAGATTTTGCCGAGGGCTTTTTGCTGGGGTTTTCATGATCGGTGGGCTTCTTCCAAGATCCGGGGTCGAGGGCTTTCGGTAGTGACTGTGGATATACTCTTGCGTGGCTACCCGTATAGTGTCCTTAGGGATCTTTGCGGCGGCGACGGGGTTTCAGAGGTAGTGGCCTTTGCTATCGGCAGTATATCTGTTTGTTTTGTGTTCTTATGATTTGGGTTGTGATACCCATATTTTCTGTCATGTATCTAGCTGATATGCTTTTACAGTTACAGTTTTGTATGACAATATGAAACATATGCTTTTACAGTTACAGTTTTGTATGACAATATGAGACAGCAAATATGTGACAATGTAAGGATCCTAGTGATCCTCTTACATGTGCAGATGTAATTTTGTTCTTCTTTGAAATAAAATTATGAATTTTTTTCGAGGAAAAAAAAAAAAATGTTTCCCAACATTTTATATCCCTGCAAACATACCTGGAGCAGAACATGCCATTAAAATGGCAGAAAACTTGTAAATTATGCCACGCGTACGAGTAATCCAGTGTCCGAGGAGATAGAAAGTGACTGCATGTAGCTAAAGCTCGCAATTCTTTCTTCCAATTTTCTCGCCATCTGAGTAGCATGTATTATATGCTCTCAAACATGTTCTCCAGGTACACTGTTTGCAGAATTTTGCTTTCCCCTCATTCTTGTTTTCAATGGATGCTCCAGAGTCAACCTAACTCCTGGCTTCTGCGCAGCCATGGAGGCATTTGACTTAGTATCTATATTATTTTGTATACCTACTATTTTATTGAGCTTTTATTTATTTGAGGAATAGTTTTGTTTCTATTATTTTGTATACCTACTCTAATTCTTTTTGTTTTCTTGAGTTTTTAATAGTTTTATTTATATTAATTTGTATACCTACTATCTTTCCTTCTGTTTTCTTGAGTTCTTATTTTTATTTAAAAAAACAATCCTTTTGGCTTATATTCTTTTGTATATCTGCATCTTCGTTTATTTTAATCGAATCGCTTTCCTGTGAGCTTCTGGTTTCTTGTAAATTTTTGTTTTATTATTTCTGGCCTCTAGTCGCAATTGAGCGCCAGAGCCATTCTCTGCTGTTCAATCAAAGTTCATATAAAATTACTCTCCCAACAACTTGGATATTGTTTTGTGCCATATGTAGAAGTTACTTAAGAACTTTAATTATTAACTTTTACTTTGATCCATGTTTTTTTAATGAGTCTTACAAAAGGTAAAGAATCTTATAATAAGAACTTTTTTTCTGTAAAAATATGTGTTTTTGAAGTATTAATACTTCAAAAACTAAAAGATGTGACAGTATATTGAAGAATTTAGTTTTATTTTACTAATAAAACTACGTCCTTTTGGAAAAAATAACTTATTCAGTGGATAATAAGTGCTTATATTGCCATTTAATTTTGTCAATGTTTCAAATCTAAATTATCTTTTCGGAAAAAATAACTTATTGCGTGGATTTTAAGTGTTTATATTGCCATTTAATTTTGTCAATGTTTGAAATCTAAATTTAGATTTAAATTTATGTAAAATTTATAATAAAAGTAAATCTGAATCATGATTATTAAACAGAATATATAAAAATTAATTTATTTTTATATTATAATTAATAATTTTATTATAATAATTATTTAATATTTTAAGTTATTTTAAATATTTAATAGTTTATTATTTTCTTTTTCCATAAATAATGATAGTTAAAATTCACTAAGACTAATTCATATATATATAATTCTACTTAAAAACAATTTATCTTATTCATTTGATGCAACTAAGAAAACATATTTAATTAATTGATTCATGATTAATAAATTTTATTATTGTTAATTAATTAATATTTTAAGTTATTTTAAATATTTAATAGTTTATTAATTTTTTTCCATTCATGATGATAGTTAAGATTTAATAAAACTAATTCATAATAATAATAATAATATATTTTTAAGATGAGTGAGACATAGTGTTAACCATGAGGCCCACTCAAGTATATATACTAATTCTACTTGAAAACAATTTTTATTATTTATTTGATGCCACTAGAAAAACATAATTAATTAATTGATTCATGATTAATGTTATAGTAAAGAATTAATGATTTTGGAATAAATATTTTTTTAAATGTATATACTAATGATATTAGAATGATGACTTTTTCTATGTTTTATAATAGACTATTTTAGACTTACTTTAAATATTTAATAGTTTATTAAGTTTTTTTTTAAACAATTTATTTTATTTATTTAATATTATGAGAAACCATAATTGATTGATAATTTTATCTTGTTCATTTAATGCTACTATAAAGCCATAATTAATAAATTAATTAATTCATAATAAAGTTAAAGTGGCATATCATTGATTTTGAGATAAATATTATTTATTTTAGATGTTTATATTAATGATACTAAAACTTTTTCTAGGTTTTATAATCTATATTATTTTACATTTTTTAATAAGATTATTTCATTATTTATTATATTATATCTTTTAATCATATTAATTAAGGAGAAATATATAAAAAAAAAGTAATATTTGTTTTTCTTACAATTTTGCTATTTGAGTAAGGGTAATTAGTTCATATTAGATATTTGTTCTTAATTAAGTTGTTTTGATGCTTCATTATTTGTGTAGCCTTTTGGAATTGTCATTTGTAGTAGCCATCTTCCTTTAAAATGATCTTGGTGTCTTCTAGCATACACGCATACATGGTGTCTGCTCTTGAAGGAATGCTTTTCTAGTGATGAGGTATGAATTCACTCATTCTTAAAGTCCTCCTTAGGATCTTTTAACCTTGATGATGATGATGATGATGATGATGGTTAACGTCTCTTGAGACCAAACTTTGGTTTATTGGACCTAAAGAAACGAATTATTTAGTTTGTTTTAAAATTGTATTCCTATGCTCAAAAAGCTTAGAGAGAATTGTCTCGAGCTCACTATAATTTTGACATGTTAAAAGGCTAGGAAGTTCAGTATTGCAACACAGATTATGAAATTGAGATCTAATGTGGGTGTACGCAGGAATGGAATGAACATGTTTCTGTAACATAACATTTCCCACAAGAAGACATAAACTTGTATACACCTTTCCATTGATGGTAGTCGTGGTATCTTTTATGGGGTTAATTTTCTCTCTAATAGTCTCCATTTGGCTTGAACAAGGTTGAAAATTATTTCCTTCTTAGGACCTTTGAATCTTGTGAGTGACCCCTCTAATGGAAGGAAGGGAGGCTCTCTTATTGAAGGCTTTAGCATTTTGAGAGTGAGATCCCCTCTCTATTTTCTCAATAGCTCTTCTTATAATTTTGTTCTTATTATATTCTATGTTCTTAAAATTTTTGGATAGATGGTATTTCTCTTCCTTAAGATGTTCCTCATCTCATATTATCATGCCACTCGTAATTAGAGAGTTCAGAACTCCAATATTTTAAGAAGGGTTATGATATGAGTCTGCATGAAGATACCTCTCAATGTTAGTTTTCTTCCTAAAGACTTTATGACCAAGAGTTCCATCTTGCCTCTTGGTAACCATGTACATTTAGGAATGGAATGCTTCGATTTTCTTCTGAATCCATGCTTTACTTAATGCATTTAGGGCGACTATTGAGGTGCTCAAAGAACTTGTTCTTAGTGTCATCCACATATCTTCTCCATGTTGTCAGCCTCAAGGGGTAAGCTTCTTTAGAATTTTGTTTTTGTGCTAGAAAATCTATAATATAAGAATTTATATATCACCGTAGTTGTAATGAGTTGAAAGGATATGAATGTAAATATTGTAGCAAATATTTTGATTATCAATCTTGATTTTATTCTTTATTCTAAGAAAGATACTTTTTATCTTCTAAATTAGGGCTAATCACCTCCTAATAATATCTTAACTTTATCTTGTCCCCACACATTCTCATTAATTTAGAGGTAATTTAATACTTTTAATATTATCACTATTATGCTTGAAGTAATCTCCTCCTTGAGTCCCCATTGACTCTAGCCAATACAAGACATCCTTATGCAATCCTAGGTTAAGTTGCATGTGGTTTTGAGGCCATAAATTTTGATGTCAAAATTTACAAGTTTTCAAGCCATAAATTTTCATTAGAATTTTTTTATGCAATTAAATTAAATTTTTTGTGTTTCAATTATATTAATCGGTATCGTTAATGTTACTATTTTTTTTTCAAATGGTATGCCAACTAGAAGAAATAGTGGTGATTTTTTTTCAATCCTTTTATGCACATAGTATTGAAAATTAGAACTCTTCAATTAAATATCAGACAAACACTTATTTGTCAAGATCATAATGTCTTGAAGATTATATCCATCATGTTTGATTGGACCCATTGACTTCAATTTTATTTCAAAAAAAGTTCATATAGCCTTTGATTATCACATGTTCATTACTGAGATTTTGAAGACTAAATTGATGCTCTCATAACAACTACCTAACCATATAAATCCCATACAAGTTGAAAACAAAGAACATAGACCTAAATCCAATTATATTGGTTAAATCCATATCGCATAGCCTATGGGATCTAAATTTGAGAGATTTAAGCATTAATTTCACCTTGCAGCTACCCCTTTTTCCACTCCTCATGTTTTAACCATAGGGCACTCGCACGAAGTTGGTTCCACTTTTTGGTGCCACTTAGGAAATCAGAAATGCACTTCCGAAGTGCAAATCAAGAACGCATATCAGTTATTGATGGTACGTTTGGAATAACCCGAGCCCAAACACAAGGCTAAGGTTCGTGAAAATGTATCGCATATGCGATATTCAACATTTACAAAACGCATATGCGATATATCGCAAGTGCGATATATCGCATATGCGTTGTGTAAATGTTGAATATCGCATATGCATTTTGTAATGTTAAATATCACATATGTGATATATCGCATATACGATATTCAGCATTTACAAAACACATATGCGATATATCGCATATGCGTTGTGTAAATGTTGAATATCGCATATGCGTTTTGCAATGTTAAATATCGCATATCTGATATATCGCATATGCGATATTCAACATTTACAAAACGTATATGCAATATATCGCAAGTGCGATATATCGCATATGCTTTGTGTAAATGTTGAATATCGCATATGCGATATATCGCATATGTGATATTTAACATTATTGTTGGAAGGATTGTTAAATGATCATAATGGATGTGGAAGACACGGTTGATACCTATCCATACTAATGATACCCATCTATGCATCATGTTGGTTCCTTGCATCCATACATCATTTCGGTTCCTTGCTTCATGCTTCATGCTTCAATCTTGCTTCATTAAAGGTAGTAGT
>LPNX010430984.1:166764-217213 GCA_001517045.1 Pseudotsuga menziesii | reverse complement strand
TATTGTAATCTCAGAAGGAACAAGATCAATCATATAATTTCTCATAGCCTCCATAGTATAATGAGCTTTGAATGACACTCTTTTCATCCTTCCTACTCTCTCCAACCTTCCATCAACTAGTAGATAGGCAAGCCTAAATTTTTCTTCATTAACATATGAGATATTAATACACAATAATCCATTTGGTATTGTATCATGAATTCTTCCAATTAAATTATATCTAGATAGAACAAGGAATGTAAGAGGACTCAGAAATGTGTCTTACATACCATAAGATATTTAGTGCTTGTAAGTTGAAAGCAGTATGTGCAAAGGGAAATAATGATCAACGCTATTAAATAATAACAAAATAGTGATATTATCTCCACAAAGTAGTATGTTAACATTGCATAGTACATATGGCTAATAATGGATCTCCACAACATGCCTAGAAAATATACACAAATGATACCACATATTACCCTTGATAAAAAAGCATGCAATATAGTGTTTCTTACTTTTCAATATCGCATATGCGATATTGAAAAGCAAAAATCACATATGCGATATTGAAAAGCAACAAAAAAAAAAAATAGAGGCCGCAGACCCCTCAAATCTCATTTGCACAGGATCGGGATAGTGAAAAACCGCAAGGGCGAAATAGTGCAAGTGTGGTTTGCATTTTAGCTTTTTGAGGTCGAGTTCGAGGTGGATTGCTCCAATGGCAGGTAAATGCTAGATTATCCTTTTCACTTAGTATTTCATTCTTTAATTTTTACCATAATTTCATTGTTTTTATAATTATTTTAAACAAATTTAAAAAAAAAAATGAATGTTCAATCAAATAATGATTAAAAGTTAAATAACTTGTAGTTTTTTGTTTAAATATTAACATACAACACAAATGAACAACACAATGTGGAAAACCCACCCTCTAATAACCCGTAACAACCTAACCCACAACAACCTAACCCACAACCTAACCTAAACCCAAACCCAAACCCGAAGGGGGAACAAGATAGAAACGCACAGATTATTGCGCACTTGGCATCATTGAGGTGACTTAGCTCATCTATTAGAGAGGGGATCATTTGAGAGAGTCTTTAGTCGATGCCTTGGACACAATAACAGACACGATTGTCGATGCCCAAGGATCTCTGTACAAAATTACCTCGTACAGAGAATCTAGGAGGCAATACTACTCTGATGGATTGACTCATAAAGACATCAAAGCCCTTAAAATTACAAAAAAATAGTTATTTTCATTATTCCGGGACCCTAGCACCAGATTGGTTCCACCCACCAGTCAAGCACACATTTCCATAGATGGGTGCATTGAACCAAATATAAAGGCCAATTGGATGGATCGTTGGTATATGGTCTTCAATGAAGACCCCCATGGGAATAAGGACATCCCATTTTATTTCCTTAGGAAGTTGTATGCAGAATTCATCCTAGGGAAACATGTTAACTACTTCGATCTCTTAGGAAACCAAGGTGTTGGTCATGGGATGCCCCAAGATAGGGAAGGCTCCAGGACAGATCCTAACCATGTGCCATGCCCACCATGCACACCAAAACCCCCTTGGGTATATCCTCCTGCAGGTCCTATGATTGAGTATACACAGGAGGCATTATTTGACATGGCAGATACATTGCTTTAGCATGGAACTGATGTCCAAGGCAATGTAGACCAAGGGGCTGGCACTTCTAAGGCGGGCCCATCTATAGATCATAGAGGAGATGCAGATTCTTCAGATCATTGTGTTACTCCACACCCTTGCACATCGTGTGGAGGCAGATGCTATGGCCCTGCTTCCGACTTCCAAGACGATGGATTACTTCGCTTTTTAAGTAAAACTCATTATTTTCATATTATATTTTGTTTCATGTCAAAATGTTCAATTGTTTCGCAATTTATTTCTATTTAATTATCTAACAAATTATGTGAACAAATATACAGCTGGTGTCCCATGGCACACCACAGTCGCATAGTCCACTGATCAACATTGAGAACATTGATGCGGCTATCAATATTGCTTATGGGTTTGGTTCTTCACCAATAGGGGTAAGAACTATACTTGTTAATTTGTCAACTTTATTTACATATTTATAGTATAGATTGTAACATTCAATATGTATCCTAATTTTTATACAATATGTTTTATACAGGTTGACCAGGATGAGTATATTGTATCACAGCCTATTCCCTCTCATGCAGAGGTAGATTCGCAGACACAGGTATTATTTGAAATATGCTTTTAATTATGTTTCGCTTTCTTTGGAAAAATCATTTTGTAACTTGCGTTGCTTTGACATATGTTACTTTATGTAGGAACCTATTGTGATAGTGGTGCTTGAAGAGCACCAAAGTGAGGTTGTTGTCAACCCACCTCTTCCCCAAAATTTTGAAATTTTGGACCCCTCTCTTAATTTTTATCTTTCCTAGAATCATTTGGATTCATGAACTTTTTTTCCCTTCGCTACAAGTTTGCACTGTTTTGAGGTTAACTGTCTTCATGCTTTTTGGAGAATTGCTTATGTCTGATACTGCTTTGGGTTGTGGAATTTAGAGTTTGGTTTGAAATATTGCCCTTTGATCTGTGACTTCTTTCTTTGTTTTTGGAAGTCTATTTCTTGTTTTCACCATTGTTGCGGAGATGAAACAAACTTCATCGTTGCCCAGCCGAAAGTAACATTTTAGTTTGATTGTTCGGAGGCCATTTAAACAACGTATCGGAGCCATATTTCCTTATGGAGCCCCTGTTGCGGAAGCTGAACGATGAGTGTTCCGTAGGATAGTCTTGTCTTCTCCGATGTCGTGATGTTATTGTTTCGACTTGTTTGCATTATCAGAGGTTGGTTGAAGTTTGAGTCGGGGTTGTTTGATCTTTGTGAAGCCGCAGTTTTGGAAGTAAGACAAGATTTTTGGACCACTACACGACCTTAGGTTTTCCAAACACTTAACGTTTTCACATTGTTTTTGCGCTGTAGTAAAAATTTTATGATGGCTGTAGTCTGTTTGTTTTCCGCCATTGCAGCTCCCGAGCGAACTAAGTGTTTTCCATATAACTACCCTGCTCGCCGATGTTTTGTCTAGTTTTCGTCGATATGTATTTGGGCCACGGGGTCTGTAATATTTTCATCTTTTGCCATTGTGGATGCATAATGCACTAACCTCCCGACGTTGATGTCTTTTCGTTCGTCGACAGGGAACTTTTCCGCCCGATGCTTTAGCATTTAGCTCTTCCGACTCCGATAAAATTAACGGTCCCACGAAACTTGTTGTCCATTTGAAACCTGTTGTTGTGGATGTAAGTAAGACTATCCAGCCGATGTTTAAATGGTTCAAGCCACCGATAAGGTTTTTCCCACCGTCTTGTGAGTTTTTAACCCCTGTGTGGGCAGCGGTGGTTTTTTATTCTTGTTAAGGATTCCACAACGAGGGTGCAGTACTAGGCCTCATTTTGATGATCAATCTTGTGGCTAGTATAGTTTAAGTTTATTGAAAAGATGCAGTCCTAATTAATGTGAATTTTTGTTTAATTGTAGACGGACTCAGAAAATTCTTCAAATTACTACTAGGAAGACGTAGCTAAAGGAAAAAGATGAGGAAATTTGGCTGAAAAGTGATAAGCAGAGTTTATTCTAAAATCAACGAATCTCAGAAGGATAAATAAAAGGAAAGGCAGAATCGATGGTGACAAAATCCCAGGCTTGGAAGGGGTCCGTCAGTTACCAAGCTGATCCCGTTTTATGAATTACTCATAAGTAGAAATCGGAAATGTAACACATTATATGAATCATGAGTACTCATGAAAAAAGACAAAATTGTGAGATTAAACGATTTTTGGGGAAGTCCAGGGGTCAGACGGTTGGGGAAGCCCAAGGGTTTTGTTGTTTTTGTATAAAGAGAGGATATTTAGAGAGAATCTGGGGGGATTTTTCCCTGGAAAAACTTGTGAACTATTGTTTGTAAGAGGAACTACTTCGTTTTACAATAAGAAATTGCAAATTTTGCCTGTTGGAGAAGGTGTTGTGTGGAATTTTCGAATGTGATAAAATGAACAATGTTGAAGGGGAACTATTTCGTTTTCAACTGTGTTTCATTAACTGTGAGAGCGTTCTAAATTTATGAACCTACGTTCTTATCTGAATGTTCTCTGGTTTATTCTGTGATAATTTCCAGTATGAGTAATGGAGGTTTTAACTGTTGATAAGCTATCTTGTCGTGTATATCTTTATTCATGTCTATGTGTTTTGGTTCTAAGAAGAGCTATCTATGATTTACCTTAACATGTGAACAGTATTACATTGCTCATGAATTAATTTTTTTTTCTCTCTAGAGACAGCTTAGTTAGTATATATTTTCTAGTTGTGTATGATTTAGATGCGAGAGAGTCTAAGACAAGAGGTAAGAACCCACGCATGACATTGTGACCGCTCCTTGCATTCTTTATAAACCTGCATTTTAAATAGGAACTTGCATATCATACTTTAAGTCAAAAAATACAAAAATATGTATGGTGGACCGGGCCGCAATCGGTAAAACTTTTTATTTTTGTTACTTGACCTACGGTAGCCAGACTGCAAACAGTCACAAGCTAGTTGGGAACGTTGACTGGGGAGAATCCCTTACTGTTGTTACCTGTGAATTTCCAGGCATCAACAGTTTATAGTGCTAGAAGGAGGGCCGCCAGTGCATGGCTGGCCGAGGAAACCCGTTTTCTCGAGATTATTCCACCAGTGACAGTTCAGAAGGTAGTTTGGTTCCCAATCCAATTCTTGAAGAGAAGGGTAGAGAGCATTTGTATTCTGTGGACAACGAAGTTGTTAATGATCTGAGAAGACACACTAGGGCATACATGAAGAAGATTGGAGGATTACTGATTATCCCTAAATTTCCCAGAAGAGAATATAAAAGGAAATATCGTCCTATATTGGAAGACTCAATGTTGGTTGGAGATTTGGAAGAACTTGTAGAAACATCCTTACAGGAAGTTGTACAGCCTTTGAATCAAGTAGGCCCAGATACTCCTTACGGTTCTCCTATTCATACTCCTATTCATTCACCACCTCACTCTCCACCCAGACTCATGGCAGGCATAAACGCAAATCAGCCACCCAACCCACCAAATCCACCACCTGCCTGGAAAGCCAGATCACCTTTAAACCTAACACCTCCTTTGCATGATTTACCTCAATCTTTTGAAAAAAATTTACCCAAGTTTGATCCAAATGAGAAGACGTTAGTAGATGATCACTTGCAAAGTTTCTATTTGGCAATAGAAGGATTAAGGGCCGGGGAATATGAGGATGTAGTTAGTAGACTTTTTCCACACACCCTTAAAGGAGCGGCAACATCGTGGTACTTTGGTTTTCCCGCAAACTCTATCCCTGACTGGGATACCTTGAAAGGATTTTTAGAAGTAAGTATGCAACCCAAAAAACTCATGCAACTCTCATGAAAGGACTATGTGCATTAAAGAAAGAAAGAAAAGAGAAGGTGCATAGTTTTACCCAAAGATTTGCAACCTATCTTAAGAATTTTTCTGAAGCTGACAAACCCTCGGATAAAGTCCTGATTGAATATTATACCTCTGCTCTAGGACCCGAGTTGGCCATGTTTTCCAAAATGAAGGCCAAACCTACGCTAGCAGAGACTTATGAGGAAACGGAGAGAGTAGAGGCTGAAAGGGAAAGTATCGAAGATTATCCTGAACAGTCAGGAGAAAAAAATGTCGAGAGGAAAGATTTGTTGTTTACTAGGCCTAAAGAGGAGCAATCACGAAATTTCGAAGGAATGGAAAAAATGATGCAGAAGCTTTCTAATAGAATCATAAACTTGGAAAAGGAGAAGGAAGCCCAAAAGTTCTACAAGCCTTATTACAAGAAAAGGGAAGATAACAATCAATCCCAACCCCCTCCGCATAGCCCTGCATCTATGAAATTAACGGAGGTAGGAATGGATAACTTTTGTACTTTCCACCAACAACCCCATTCTGAAAAGAATTGTCCTCAATAGATAAATTCAATGACGTTGGTCATGAATCAGCTTCTGGATTCCAAATTAACTGAAGACAACGATGAAGAAGGGAAAGATAATAATAAATCAACAGAAAAACATGAGGATGAAGCTATGGTTTTATGGGACTGTGTATCGTTGTTTGATGCTGAGAAAGAAAAGGTTCTGAGACACGAGGGCATCCTGGAGACAAATGTAATGACAAGAAGCCAGAGGTTGATTAAGGAAAATAGTCTTATGCTCCCGAAGATCAAAATACTTAAGAAGAATATTAAGAAATTTCAAAATAGCTCCTCAGGCAATAAAATTTTGGAGTTTACCATCACCAGTCAAAATCCTAGACAAACTAGCATGCCTACTAAGCCCAATGAAGAAAAAATAAATAATGTTAGATTGAATCTCACAGAACATAAGATGGATTATGACATTGTGGAGGATATCAAGAAGGTAAGGGAAAACATCTCATTATTTGAAATGTGCAATGTGCCACAACAGAAAGAAAAGCTATTGAAAGCACTTGAAGTATCAAAGGAGAGGCTGCCCACTGACAGTCAGCCCCAAGAAGAAGAAATTGGTGAAGCAAGTACGGGAGGTAAGCCTAAAAGCAAGAGTCCACCTTTTCTCCTTACTTTTGAAATTTTCAACCATAATGTGCATAACTGCTTAGTAGACTCGGGGGCATCAGTCAATGTCATGCCGCTGTCGATCTGTAAAAGGATAAATGGACAACCTAAATCATCTACCTAGAGGGTCATTCAGTTGGATAAAATGAATGTGAAGGTAATTGGAGAAATGGAGGATGTTCTCGTTTTCTTATCTTCAAATGATAAGGCGTGTCAAGTCATTGATATTGTGGTGGCTGACATACCGGAAGCTTATGGACTTGTTTTGAGCAGAGATTGGTCGGCAAAGCTGAATGGATATTTTTCCTCAGACTGGTCACATCTGTGGCTGCCATATAAAGGAAGCCCAAATCAAATTAAAGTTTTGAGGGAGCCCCACATGAAACACAATGTTACTCAGTTCGAAGAAAAAAATGAACCAGTGGATTCTATTTTGGGAAACTACTTTATTGAGCTGGAACGAGGAAACTATCAAGCAGAAGAAGCTAGCAACACATCAGACGCTCATCCTGATCTCCTTCGGTTTTCACAGACTGATGAAATCGATTGTAAAATAGTAGACTTAGATGTAGATGTAGATGTTAATTCTCGCACAGTAGTGAGTAGCGATTTTTGGACACTTTTCTTTGATGGGTCTAAAAATTTAGAGGGGTCGAGAGCTGGCTGTGTCTTGATTGACCCTAATAAAAAAAAACATTTTCTTTCATGTAGGTTAGAGTTTGAATGTACCAATAACACGGCTGAATATGAAGCGTTGGTTCAGGGATTAAGGAAAGCAATTGAATTGAAGGAAAATAATTTGAAAGTGTTTGGAGATTCTGAAATAATTGTAAAACAAATTTGGAATCAAATACATTGCATTTCTCCTCATTTAAAAGCTTATCAAAATGAAGTATGGGATTTACTTAAATATTTTATTGCATTTAACATTGTATCGATTCCAAGACTTAAGAATGCAGCAGTTGACTTGTTGGCCACCTCAGCTGCGAGACTTGTGCCCTCTAATAATCGGTGCTCTGTTGAATTTCTTTTCAGGCCTTCAGTTCTAGATATGATTACCAATATATGATTGTTCGATGATGATCAGTAGATTATAGAATGCTTGACAAATGACGAGGCATTCAAAGGGGCGATTATTGACGATGAAGAACATCAGGCCGAGCTAAAATTCGATAATTTTATTCCTAAAGGAGTCAGGACTTTAGAACGGATGTTTGATTTAAATGAGAAATTTAGAAGACCAGCCAAAGTGAAGACTTATAGCTCGTCTCTATAGTTCAAGTTGATTAATTTGGGAACTGAGATGGATCCTAAATATGTGAATCTGGGAAAATGCTGCTCCTCAGCTGAAAGGGATAAGTTCATCATTCTTTTCAAGCAATACAAGGATGTTTTTGCCTGGACATATGAAGATCTGAAGACATATGACACCAATATTATCTAGCACGTCATCCCCATCAAATATGGAATCAAACCTTATCAGCAGCCTTTAAGGAAAATGCATCCAAAATTAGAACCTTTAATCCAGAGTGAAATTAAGAAACTATTGGATGCTAGAATTATCTTCAAGGTTAGACACTTGGAATGGGTTTCTAATCTAGTACCGGTGAGGAAGAAATATGGAGAAATCAGGCTATGTGTGGATTTTAGAAACTTAAATCGCACTTCAGATAAAGACAATTATCCTGTTCCACCCATGGTGCAGATATTGCAAATGGTTTCAGGTTCTGAACTATTCTCTTTATTAGATGGATTCTCAGACTACAATCAAGTATTAGTAGCCGAAGAAGACAGATTGAAAACGACATTCAGGACCAGGTGGGGAATTTTTTCTTACAAAAGGATGCCCTTTGGACTCATAAACGCTGGAGCTACTTTCCAAAGGGATATGGACATAGCTTTCCATGGTTTGAATGGTCGCAGTGCTGTAGTATGCCTCGATGACATCACGATATTCTCAAAGAGAAGAGAGGAACACGCATTTCATCTAACGCATATTTTTGAACGCTACCGAAAATATGGTATCTCACTAAACCCCAAGAAGTGCGTGTTTGCTTTTTCATAAGGTAAGTTGTTGGGTCACATGGTTTCTAAGAAGGGGATCTCCATAGACCCAGACAGGATCAAAGCCATCGAATAGATTCCCTTACCCCATAATAAAAATGGCATGCAATCATTTATGGGGACAATCAACTTCATGCGAAGGTTTGTGCCAGATTTTGCTCAAATTGTTAAACCTTTGTAGCAAATGGTAAAGCAAAGTGTACAATTCAAGTGGACTAATGTAGAGAAGAACGCATTTAGTAATATTAAAACAGCTATTGCACACGCACCCTCTCTCAAAAGTCCAGATTTTGATAAAGATTTTATTCTGTACACTTTCGCATCTAATGATTCACTAGCAGTTGTGCTTACCCAGAAGGAAGATGGGGGAGATGAGTTCCCCATATCATTTATGAGCACTGTTCTACAAGGGGCCGAATTGAATTACCCAGCTATCGATAAACAAGCTTACGCAGTGTTCAAAGCTTTGAAATAATTCAGACCATATATACTAAAGAACCGGACAAAGGTAATAGTTCCACACCCAGCTATGAGGTCTCTTTTCGTACAAAAGGAGCTAGGAGAAAGGAGAGGCAACTGGGTAATAGCTCTACAGGAGTATGACCTTGAATTCAAGCCAGCCTCCATAGTCAAAGGGCAAGGATTGTACAAACTAATGACTGAAAGTAAAGACAATGAAGTACATGACTAGGAAGGCGAAGCTGAGTTACATTTGATGGATGTATGTCCTCTTTTCACAGCTCCAGACTCTTGGTATCGAGACCTTGTGCATTACCTTTAGGCGGGATTGTTGCCAAAACATTGGAATTCTAAGCAAAGAAGAGCACTGTGTCTTAAATCAGCCTCATATCAAATTGTTGAAGGAATATTATTCAAAAAGAATTATGATGGAGTTCTTCTTAGATGCTTAGAGAAAGAAGATGCGAAGAAGGTAATGATAGATTTACATGATGGGCCTGCTAGAGGACATTTCTCCGGAGATACTACAGCGCATAAAATTCTCAGAGCCCGATACTATTAGCCCACACTATTCAAAGATGCACACGCCCATGTCAGAAAATGCGACATTTGTCAAAGGTGTGGTGGAAGACAAATTAAAGCAGCAGGACCGTTAAAGCCTGTGATGATAACAGAACCTTTTGAGCAGTGGGGGATGGATATCATTAGAGAGATAAAGCCAAATTTTTCCTTGCAACACAAGTATATTCTGACAGCAATCGACTACTTCACTCGTTGGGTCGAAGCCATTTCATTGCGTAAAGTAAATGAAGATGCGGTCATGGACTTCTTGCAAGACCATATTATGACCAGGTTTGGAGTTCCAATTTCTTTAGTTTTCGATAATGCTACTTACTTTTCCTCGATTAGATTAACTACATTTTCTCATGAGAAAGGAATTAAGTTGCATTACTCTGCTAATTACTATCCACAGGGAAATGGTTTAGCTAAATCTACAAACAAGAATCTGATTAGGATTTTAAAAAAGACAGTGATAGAAAATCAGAGGAGTTGGCACTCAGCATTACCAAATGCTCTTTGGGATGATAGGGTCACCCCCAAGACTTCATTAGGCGTGTCCTCGTATACCCTTGTTTATGGAAAAGAGGCCATTCTGCCCCCCAATATCATGCTACCCTCTTCCATAATAGCTCAAGAATCCAAAGGATCAGATAATGAAGTCTTACAGGTAAGGATACATAATCTTTTGAAGGCAGAGGAATCTAGATCCAAGGCCAGAGAATGTTTTAAACAACAACAAGGGGTAGTGAAGAGATGGTTTGATAGACACAAGGCTGGAACAAAATAATTCGAGGTGGGAGATTTGGTTCTCAAGTGGGACCACCCCCACGATGAGAAAGGAAAACACATGAAATTTCAACAGTTCTGGGTAGGCCCTTTCAAGATTGCGGCAAAGCTCGGCCCCTCAACCTATAAATTGCAAGATTTACAGGGGTGGGAAGAGAAATTACCAGTAAATGGTTTAGTTCTCAAACCTTATTTTTCCTGAGTTTTGTTTTTGTTCTTCTATCTTGTACATAAATAAATTGACTTGGCTGTTTATTTTGATTTATTTTATTTCTGTTTTGTTTTTAGTTTATATTTTGATTGATTTCAATAAAAGGAGGCAAACTCTTGGTTGCATATAGAGCATCATAATTCTGGAGTGATTAAAGTTCTTGAGTGAAAGACTATGTATTATTGTTTTATCTGAAAGAATTTCTTCTAGTTTAGCAGTTTTCCCGAATGGCTATGAACACATTGAAGTCCTACTTAATCCTTGTTAAATAAACCAGGATCAATAGGTCTGGAATACTATTTTGAGGTTCCATCCATCTCACATGTAAAAAATGTCCTAGGGGGTGACAGCAAAAGGCCCATGGATAGGAAGCAGGGTAAACAATATATTATATATAAATGATCCCATGCCAGAAATTGAATGCCAAAAGGCAGATAAGAGTCAAATAGTCCTATGAAAGCAATTTGTATCCAAACAAAGTACTGAACCATATAAGTACTAAATTGCCAACAGTTCTTCTTCGTCTGTGAGATGAAAGTTGAATACATCTCTCACACAAAAGGACACTATGGATAGAGGAACCTAAATGAAAATTCAGAAAGACGAGGCATGTAGGAGGACTCATATGCAAAGGACAAAAGTCCAAAAAAGCACAAAAAGTGCAGAATGGTATTGGAATGAGGAACAAAGGAATATTTCTGTTTACCATATTTTACTATCCTATGGCGTCCAAGCTGGAAGCTACCCGAAGGCAGAGGTAATAAATGAAACTCATCTTCCCAGCCTCAAAAGAGTTATCTTGACTTGGGAATCTTGTTTTTCCTTTCTCCTAAATTGGACTATCATCAATGATTAAAAGTACATATATTTGCCATTTGAGAAATCCAGACACCTGGAAGAATTCAACATGTTCGTTTATTGTTAAACAGTCTATTACTTAAGAAATAAATTGTCCAGAGATCTAGGTTCACCAGGTAGTCGCCAATTGTTGCAGCTGCAACTGTTTCCCCAAATTTTTGAAATTTTGGACCCCCCTCTTAATTTTTATCTTTCCTAGAATCTTTTGGATTCATGAACTTTTTTTCTCTCTACTACAAGTTTGCACTGTTTTGAGGTTAACTATCTTCATTCTTTTCAGAGAATTGCTTATGTCTGAAACTACTTTGGGTTGTGGAATTTGGAGTTTGGTTTGAAATATTGCCCTTTGATCTGTGACTTCTTTTCACCATTGTTGCGGAGATGAAACAAACTTCATCGTTGCCCAGCCGAAAGTAACATTTTAGTTCGATTGTTTGGAGGCCATTTAAACAACATATCGGAGCCATATTTCCTTATGGAACCCCCGTTGTAGAAGCTGAATGATGAGTGTTCCACAAGATAGTATTGTCTTCTCCAATGTCGTGATGTTATTGTTTCGACTTGTTTGCATTATCGAAGGTTGGTCAAAGTTTGAGTCAGAGTTGTTTGATCTTTGTGAAGCCACGGTTTTGGAAGTAAGACAATATTTTTGGACCGCTGCATGACCTTAGGTTTCCAAACACTTAACGTTTTCACATTGTTTCTGTGTCGTAGCGAAAATTTTATGATGGCTGTAGTCTATTTGTTTTCCACTATTGTGGCTCCCGAGTGAACTAAGTGTCCGCCATATAACTGGCCCGCTCGCCGATGCTTTGTCTATTTTTCGCCGATATGTCTTTGGGCCGCGGGGTCTGTAATATTTTCATCTTCCGCCATTGCGGCTGTGTAATGCACTAACCTCTTGGCGTTGATGTCTTTCCATTCACCGACAGGGAACTTTTGTGCCTGATGCTTTGGCATTTAGCTCTTCCGACTCCGATAGACTTAACGGTCCCGTGGAACTCGTTGTCCATTTGAAACCTGCCGTTGTGGCTGTAAGTAAGACTATCCGGCTGATGTTTAAATGGTTCAAGCCGTCGATAAGGTTTTTCCCGCCGTATTGTGAGTTTTTAACCCCTATGTGGGCAGCGATGGTTTTTTATTCTTGTAAAGGATTTCGCGACGAGGGCGTAGTACTAGGCCTCATTTTGATGATCAGTTTTGTGGCTAGTATAGTTTAAGTTTATTGAAAAGATGCGGTCCTAATTAATGTGAATTTTTTTTTAACTGCAGACGGACTCAAAAAATTCTTCAGTTTACTACTGGGAAGACATAGCTAAAGGACAAAGCTGAGGAAAGTTGGCTGAAAAGTGATAAGCAGAGTTTATTCTGAAATCAATGGATCTCAAAAGGACAAATAAAAGACAAGGCAGAATCGATGGCGACAAAAGCCCAAGCTTGGAAGGGGTCCTTCAGTTACCGAGCTAATCCCGTTTTATGAAGTACTCATAAGTAGAAATCCAAAATGTAACGCATTATATGAATCATGAGTACTCATGAAAAAAGACAAAATTGTGAGATTAAACGGTTTTTGGGGAAGTCCAGAGGTCAGACGGTTGGGGAAGACCAAGGGTTTTGTTGTTTTTGTATAAAGAGAGGACAATTAGAGAGAATCTAGGGGGCTTTTTCCCTGGAAAAACTTGTGAACTATTGTTTGTAAGAGGAACTACTTTGTTTTACAATAAGAAATTGCAAATTTTGTCTGTTGGAGAAGGTGTTGTGTGGAATGTTTGGATGTGATAAAATGAACAATGTTGAAGGGGAACTATTTCATTTTCGACTGTGTTTCATTAACTGTGAGAGCGTTCTAACTTTTTGAACCTATGTTCTTATCTGAATGTTCTCTGGTTTATTCTGTGATAATTTCCACTATGAGTAATGGAGGTTTTAACTGTTGATGAGCTATCTTGGCGTGTATATCTTTATTCATGTTTATGTGTTTTGGTTCTAAGAACAGCTATCTGTGATTTACCTTAACATGTGAACAGTATTACATTGCTCATGAATTAATTTTTTTTGCTCTCTAGAGACAGCTTAGTTAGTATATATTTTCTAGTTGTGTATGATTTAGATGCGAGAGAGTCTAAGACGAGAGGTAAGAACCTACGCATCACATTTTGACCGCTCCTTGCATTCTTTATCAACCTGCATTTTAGATAGGCACTTGCATATCATACTTTAAGTCAAAAAATACAAAAATATATATGGTGGACCGGGCCGCAACCGGTAAAAATTTTAATTTTTGTTACTTTTCCTACGGTAGCCGGACCGCAAATCGAACAGATTCCCTACACCAAACAGTCACAGGCTAGTTGGGAATGTTGAATGGGGAGAATCCCTTGCTATTGTTTCCTATGAATTTCCAGGCATCAACAGAATGCAAGGAGTGGTCACAATGTGATGCACAGGTTCTTACCTCTTGTCTTAGACTCTCTTGCATCTAAATCACACATAGCAAGCAATTAAAACTAACTACCTAACCTATCCCTAGGGAGCAAGATTATCATTTATTAATGAGTAATGTATTTTGTACATGCATTATGAAAAATCACAGATAGCTGATACTTCTTTCAAAACACATGAACATTTAAAGATATTTGAACAACTAGATAGCCAATTGTTTATGAACAACATTCATTACTCATAGTGAAAATTTTCATAGAATAAACCAGAAAACATTCATACAAGAACATAGGTTCCAAGAGTTAGAATGATCTCACAGTTAATGGACAAAAATGCTGAAAATGAAATAGTTCCTCTTCAACAAATCCATAGCACAACATTTGAACATTCCACCAATATTTCTCCAATAGGCAAATTGTAATTATCTATTGCAAAAGGAAATAGTTCTTCCTACAATATGTCCTCACCAATCTCACTGGGAAAAAGTCCCTCTCTTATCTAAATCTTCTATATTTATACAAAAAGAATAAAACTATTGGGCTACCCACGAATGACTCTTGGGCTTCCCCAACTCTTCACCTCCCACACTTTTCTTTCATTAAGTGCCTATAGAATTTACAATATATTACAATAAAATAAGTAAAGTGCTTATGAAGAGGGTCCCGCTTGACTATTCAAGAACTTCTTCCATGCTGAAGCCTCTGAGGCAATGCTTTCGAACTCAGAAGGTTCTAGGAAACAAATATTTATTTCAAATTTAGCAGCCTGATTTCTTATTACTTCTATTTTGGCTGAGCTCAGGCGAAGTTGGTCTTCTAGCAACTGCACACTAACCACGACATGAGCTACTTCATTCCTCAGAGTCTGCTTGTCAATGGCTTTGATGTGCTAGATCCTTTGTCCATCTTCCTGATATCTTCTTTGCAACATCTCCAAAAACAGGCTGTGCTCTGGAAAGGTATCCATTCTTTGTTCAACCTCAATCTGGCAACGATTATAAGTAATCAAAAGCCTCCTGAAGAACTCTACACAAGCCCCCTTTGTCTTCTTGACAGCCTTCTTGAATTCTTCAGTTGTGTTTATGGTAAACTCCAGTAAATCGTAGTCTTGCCTCAGGGCTTGTTGATCTTTTGATGGTAAATCTACAGGGGTTTCTTCATTTGCTTCTAATCTCGCCATCCTTCCTGTTATGACTTCTAAGATATCCTGCAATTTGTCTACAAAATATGAAGAGGTTTCCAAAATCTCTTCTAGCCGATTGTCCACCTGCAAAATCTTGCACCTTTCTTCCTCTATGGCTACTTGTAGCTGGTGCATCTTGCTCCTTTGTGCCAAAACATGCTCCTTGAAAGGCTGAATATTGACTTGTTGTTCTTTGGCCTCTTCTAGAGCTGTTGTTAATGAGTTAATCTATTTTTTAAGCTCTGCAATCTGCCCCTGAGACTGCCTTTCAGATTCCTCCAAGGTAGCTTTCTATAGCTCCAACTCCCCTATATTACCTAGCAGCTGCTCCTTTTCTGTCCTCAACCCTTGAAATTCCTACTGTAAATCCTGCAAACTTCCTTGGGCAGCCTCCAGAGATCTCTTCTCTACTTGGAGGAACTAGAGCTCAGCTTTTGAAGACTTTATTTCATGTTGTATGTATTCAAAATTTCTTTTCAATATATTATTTTTCTCTCTCTCTCTTCTCAGGGTATCTTTTAGTTGGGCAGTAGACTTCTTTGACTGTTGAAGATCAGTCATTATTCAATCTACATTGTCCTCAGAAGCATGGATCAATGTAGCCCTAGCTCTGATGGTGAATCTAGGGTCCTTGTCTGTCCCATATACTACGGTTGTATCATTTATCATTTTACCCGACTGCCCCCCAATCTCAACCTTTCTCTCGGTCCTCTTCACTATTCTTTTCATTTCTCTATCATAGAAAATAGTGTTGAAATCCAGTACCTCCTCCCCTTTCTTCTGCTCAAAAGGGATTAGCCTAAGGGTAGGGACCATGGCCTGTCCTGTTGTGCCGCCAGCAGCTACCTCAAGATCTTGAATATCAGTATTACCCAAGTCCTGAGCCTGACTATCTACAGGATCGGAAACTGATTGCTCTGTCACTGCCCTTGTCAGTTTTAGTCTTTTTGCTTCCTGTTTCCTCATTTCCTTATCCAACTTTCTTTTCTTTTCCTCCTCTTCACCTTTGAGCCAGCTTTCAGCTTCCTGTGCTAGTCTCCTAGCATCTTCATTTATTTTCCTAGCCTCTTCCTCCTTTGCATTTTCCTACTCATCCTATCCTTTCCCACCTTTGGTGGTGATTTTCTTTTTAAATATTCTTCTTAAGGCCGTTATATTTTCTGCACTGCGAAAAATGGATTCATCTTTATCCCAGTGGCTTGTGTATTCAAAATGTACATTTGCCTCCTTGCAGTGCTCTGCCACTTTATTCCGGGAATCATTCCTGTGGAAATTTATTTCTCCAAAATGGAATTTCCCCAATTCCTCCACAAATTCATCAGCTTTCTTTACTCTTGTGAACTTATAGGTTCCCAACCTGAATGGTAAAGGAGGGTAAGCCGCTTTCTTATGTTCGAATAAAAAGCTCTCTATACCATCTTAGAATACCTGTCTAACTGCCTCCTTATGCACTACATAGTTAGTGGCATACTTTGGCAGTAGTGAGGGTGCTCTGGAGCATCCATACATTCTGAAGTACAATCCATCCTCTGTTAAGTAGTAGTCTGCATATTCTTCAATCACCTGCAATGCTTCCTCCGACATGTAGTTGCACTCCTTTAAGAAGATCAAAGTATATAATGGCATGATGAAGTGCTCACGCGCTTCTCTATAGTGACTATGGTACTTGTGTGCCCACAGTGGCTTGTAAGCTGAGTAGACTGGTGTTCTCTCTCAGTCCCAGATACACCTCAGTCTTGGGAAGGGTTGATTACATAGTATGCAATCAATCAGTATAGAGCTCATATAGAACTCTGATCTCTTCTGGGACACCCCTCCTAACGTTGAAGCAATGCAGGCTGAGAGGCTGTTGGACACAATGTTTGCCCAGTTGAACATGGTCCCCTGTGTTGCAACATAGAATATGATAGGAACCCACTCCAACTTGAAGCTTTTTTTGTGGGCCCTCCTAAAAATCCTATTCAACATTAGGGCGATGAACCTATAAGGGGTTCTTAGGGTGGCAGTATCATATTCCCCGGATGGCCTAGTTCTGAAGTTCTTGCCAGGCACCAGCATTCTCTTCAGTGTCTCAACTAGGTCCATCGTAATTGCCTTTAGCCAGTCTTTAGTCAAGTATAATTGTTCTTCTAGTAAGTGGTAGGCCAGTGATACATACCCAGGGCTATAGGCAGCATAACCCTGTTTATGAACATTTACCAAAATCATTGTCGTTACATCTGCCCTGGGTAGAATCCACCCAATCACCTCTAAGCATGGAAAAAGCTTAGGTCTGGTAGCCACTCTCATCAATGTAGATCTCTCTATGTTTGTATATATGGTTTCCTCCTCAAGTACCTCTCGGTGTGTTATTAGTCTATAAACTTCACCCCATTTATATTTGGGTTCCACACCCACTAGGAATTTGGTATCTTCGTAAGTGTATTCAAATTTGGTGACGATTTCAACCTCGGGTTCCTCCTCTACTATGGAAGCCTTATTCTTCTGCCATTTAGACATCTTGAATTCTGCAGAATTTCCCTGTCATACAAAGAAATTTCTTTTAGGTTCTGTTGGGCCATTCCTCGATGACATTCAAAAATGGAGACAAAATGTATGAGCATTTTACCTTGTCTATGCTAAACATGATTGCCGCTATGAAAATAAAACAAACAATACTCAAAAACCAAATGTTCCCGCATAAAAACAATCTTCCCAAAAGGCTAAGACCAGCTCATGACCATTATTTGCAGAGTCAACTTAAAATATTATGGCATTTTCTAAAACGAAGAATATCCCCCTCCTCTCGTCAAGGAGAAAACAGTCTCAAACCCCCTCTCGGGGCTATCAACTAAATAATTTCATGGAAAAATATGGTGCCTAATCCCAAGTGAAGGATATTGCATTGTGATAGTGCATTAGACTCACTGTAAGCTCAAATAAAACACAAGGGGAAACTACTACTCGCATCAAAATCCACATAGATTGTGCATTCTGAATCCCTAAATTGGTCCGGGTTTCGTACTCAAGTTTGAACAGTCTCATCCTAAGCGGGGAGTAACTTCAACATCGCAACCCTGGTTCACAAAAACGAGGCCGACCATACAGTGGAACCAACCTCGGCATCTCGAAAGAAAACTATAAAATTCCCTCCCCGGATGGCCACACGCAGACCGAAGGATACTGGTATGGACAACGTAACGGCCATCTGCACCAGTTTCCCCAGCAGTCAAGCGCGGGCTACAAACTCATAACGGCCGCAAATGTAATGATCACACAAAACAACAAAAACCCCCCACCGGGCAGCCAAACCATTTACCTAGATATATATACATGCTGAAAAGGAAACCTAGGTAACCACTAACCACCAAGATAGAAGCTAACCAATGGCGACAGAAACAGTTTGACCATTCGAATGGAAAGGTAAAACGGGCATAAGGGCCTACCTGGCAATGTGCTGTGCGATTGGTGGAGAAAAACCCACAAACCTCCATGGTGGAGCCACCTAGGAGCGAAGGTACCGACAACGAATGCGTTGGTCTGCTTGAGCGATAACGACAGCAAGGGGAAATTCGAAAAATAACAATAAAAAACAATAAACCCCAACCCCACTATATATACGCCTCGGTCAACAAAATAATCGACGGGAAAAGTAAGATCATCGGGTGGCAAACAATCTATGGGGTCGGTGATCCTGTCATTAGCACCTCCATAATGGCGGATGACGAAACAGTCAGGACACCCGCAATGGCGTTGGCAAGAGAAACAAATAAAACCTACATCAGAGCTCGCCAAGCTAAGGCTTTGGACCAAGAGTTGGTTGAAGACCCATAACAGTGGAAACCAAAAAGGAATTGAGTTCCGCAGACCAATCAAAATCGGAGGTGAAATAAACATGACTCAAGCGAAAAAATATCGACCAAGCGGGCAACATAAATCAAACTATCAGAAGCCTAGTGCTTTCTATAGCCGCAACGGCGAAAGTTAAAAAAAAAACTAAGGACTTGCGAATCAAAACGATGGGATCGAAAAAGGTTAATGCAATCGTCGAGGAACTTCGCAATGCATCATCCGTGGCGGCGGAAACCGTAGAGACAATACGTTTCGACAGTATTCCAACAATCCACCGATTAAGAAAAAGAAAACAAACACATTGGAGGAAATAAATCTTGGATCGGACCCAACTTCTTGTTACTTCTCCGCAATGGCGGGCGCCCCAATTAACTGCGTTTCTGACTCATAGTCTCAAATGCTTCCAATGGCAGGGCAAAAAATCAATGCAAGCCATAAAACAGCACTAGCATAAAAGTATTCCTTGAACAAACATCAAGTAAAACCAAAAGGCTGAGCCAAAACGAATTAAAGGAGGGTCCCAAAAACTTTTGAATTTTGGGAAAATGTTGTAGCTGCAACACATGGTTTATAGATAACTCACTCAAGGTTGTATGACTGTGTTTATAGTGTCTAGTATCCCTTGAATAATGATGATGAGGAGGAGGAGGAGGATGACTATGATGATGATGATGAGGATGAGGGTGATGATGATGATGATGATGATGATGATGACCATGATGATGAGGATGAGGATGAGGGTGATGATGATGATGAGGATGCTGATGATGTTGAGCATGAGGGTGTCGATGAAGACGATGATGATGATGATGATGATGATGATGATGAGGGTGATGAGGAGGAGGATGATGACTATGATGATGATGATGAGGATGAGGGTGATGATGGTAATGACCATGATGATGATGATGACCATGATGATGATGATGATGATGATGACCATGATGATGATGATGAGGATGAGGGTGATGAACGATGATGATGAGAATCGAGGTTGATGATGATGAGGATGAGGGTGATGATGATGATGAGGATGAGGGTGATGATGAAGATGATGATGATGATGATGGTGATGATGAGGGGGATGATGAATATGATGATGAGGAGGAGGATGAGGGTGTCGATGAAGATGATGATGATGGTGAGGATGAGGGTGATGAACGATGCTGATGATGAGGATGAGGGTGACGATGAAGATGATGATGAGGATGATGGTGATGAGGAGGAGGAGGATGAATATGATGATGATGATGAGGATGAGGGTCTCGATGAAGATGATGATGATGGTGAGGATGAGGGTGATGAACGATGCTGATGAGCATTTAGGTTGATGATGATGAGGATGAGGGTGATGATGAGGATGAGGATGAGGATGACGATGAAGATGATGATGAACAATGATGGTGATGATGAGGAGGACGATGAATATGATGATGAGGATGAGGATGAGGATGAGGGTGATGATGATGATGATGATGATGATGATGATGATGATGACCATGATGATGATGATGAGGATGAGGGTGATGAGGAGGAGGATGATGACTATGATGATGACGATGAGGATGAGGGTGATGATGATGACGAGGAGGATGGTGATGATGACCATGATGATGATGATGATGACCATGAGGATGAGGGTGATGATCATGATGATCATGATGATCATGATGATCATGAGAATGAGGATGAGGATGAGGGTGATGATGAGGAGGAGGAGGATGAGGGTGATGATGATGATGATGATGAGGATGAGGATGATGACCATGATGAAGTTAATGCGGATGAGGGTGATGATGATGACGAGGATGAGGATGATGATGATGGTGATGAGGATGAGGGTGATGATGATGATGATGATGATGATGATGACGACGATGATGATGACCATGATGATGATGATGAGGATGAGGGTGATCATGATGAGGAGGAGGATGAGGGTGATCATGATGATGAGGTTGATGATGATGATGATGACCATGATGAAGCTGATGAGGATGAGGGTGATGATGAGGAGGAGGAGGATGAGGATGACGATGATGAGGAGGAGGAGGAAGATGAGGGTGATGAGGAGGAGGAGGAAGATGAGGGTGATGATGAGGAGGAGGAGGATGATGACCATGATGATGATGATGAGGATGAGGGTGATGATTATGAGGATGAGGATGAGGATGAGGACGATGATGGTGATGATGAGGAGGAGGAGGAGGATGACCATGATGAAGCTGATGAGGATGAGGGTGATGATGGTGATGATGAAAATGAGGATGATGATGATGGTGATGAGGATGAGGGTGATGATGATGATGATGATGATGATGACCATGATTATGATGATTAGGATGAGGGTGATGATGATGAGGAGGAGGATGAGGGTGATGATGATGATGAGGTTGATGATGATAATGATGAGGATGAGGATGAGGATGAGGATGGTGATGATGATGATGATGACAATGATGACCATGATGAAGCTAATGAGGATGAGGGTGATGATGAGGAGGAGGAGGAGGAGGAGGAGGAGGAGGAGGATGAGGATGAGGATGAGGGTGATGATGATGATGATGATGATGACGATGACGATGACCATGATGATGCTAATGAGAATGAGGGTGATGATGATGATGATGATGAGGATGAGGATGATTAGAATGATGATGAGGATGAGGATGAGGGTGATGATGATGATGATGATGATGACCATGATGACCATGATGATGCTGATGAGTATGACAGTGATGATGATGATGAGGATGAGGATGATGATGATGCTAATGAGGATAAGGGTGATGATGATGATGAGGATGAGGATGAGGGTGATGATGATGATGAGGATGAGGGTTACGATGAAGCTAATGAGGATGAGGGTGATGATGATGATGATCAAGCTGATGAGGGTGATGGTGATGATGATGATGATGAATAATGATGATGAGGAGGAGGAGGAGGATGATGATGACTATGATGATGAGGATGAGGATGAGGATGAGGGTGATTATGATGAGGATGAGGATGAGGGTGGTGATGATGATGAGGATGAGGGTGATGAACAATGATGCGTTAGGACAAAAACAAATTAGTTAAAACAAAATGAATATGCGTTATAGCTTTATCATATCTCATATGCGTTATATTGCATATGCGATATGAATAAGCTATAACGCGTCTGCGTTATATCTTATTCATATCGCATATGCGTTATATCGCATATGCGATATGAATAAGCTATAACGCGTCTGCGTTATATCTTATTCATATCGCATATGCGTTATATCGCATATGCGATATGAATAAGCTATATCGCATATGCATTATTTTAAAATTTAAATAATTGGCGGGAATAAGGTTTGGCATTAGGTTTGGAAGCAGCTTCAGAATACCCAACCTATTGGCTAGGACAAATCAGCCAGGGCTATTGCTTGTCTTTTAGAACTCTATCAATATGCTCAGTTTAGATGGCATGTTTTGATATGACATACACAATATTTTTTTATGAGAATGTAGGATACTATAGAGTATGAAATGATGATTCTGATTATGTAATGTTTTCCTTCAAAACTATGTTTTATTTATTTATAATTATTTTTCTAAATGACACACATTAGTTTTCAAAAATACATACATCGATTGTTTGTTATATAACTTTTGATTTCCATCACCATTTCCCAAAAAAACTATATGGTGCACTAGATGAGACCAAGCTCTACGATATTATATTTAGAAATCAAGTATTTCATTAATTTTTGCCCCTGAAGTGTTGCACCCGCACATAAGGTTTTAATTTCAAGCTTTTCTGACTTCAATAATTAATAATAAAAAAAATAATTCATGAAAAATTCCAAATAAATAGTGTTGCACTAGGCCCATATGTCCTTTATATGTTTGCAAGATTTTATCCCAAATGGACATCATTTACCTCATATATTGTCGCACCCACACAAACATATATGTTAAGATGTGCTGAAAATTTGAAAACCCACTTTCACGGAAACTAATTTTATAATAATTTACACACATTTTCTCTGCATAAATGCTATATATTATGAAATCTGATTCAATTACCTATCTTTTCTCTTTTTACTTCATCTTCAAATAAGTTAGGGAAGTACCCCTAATTGTCACCTAAAGTCAGAGTTTCCCATTTATTCCAGTATTATGTGGCATCTAAAGTGTCTTTAAAGGAGTCCATGATCATGCATCAGCCCCATAGATTTAAAGAATAGTAGGAAATTCCTTTAGTAAAGATGAAAACAAAGAATTTTCATTCCCCCCTCCATATTTCTCCATTCCATGATAGTCTCTTACAGTATAATATAGTTGGTTCATGGATCCTAAATAATCTCCATAGGGATCTTTTTTTTATGGGGTGAACCTCGTCTTCTAATATGGAAAATAATTATCATCATTTTAAAGAATAGGATGCTCTTGCCAGCGCTCCAAGATACTCAAGTGTAGTTTTATTCTTCCCTTTTGGATAGTTTTTTGTTTACGTTTCCTTCACTTAAGCAACTAATAGATAATAATTTCTTTATAAAAATGTATTGCTTGAAATTTTTCCATGTACACCCCTAATTACCCCATATTACATCATCCTCACATTCCTTTTAAGGTACATATGTAATATATGTGAATTGAAAAGAATAATTAAATATTATATTTAAAGAGAAATTTGTGGTTTAATACTTATTTGAAAATTATTAGAGTCCATCAAATAATAAAAATAAATATACCTTATAACAGCAAGTAAGTTGATTTCGTGTCTACAAATTATTATTAAAGCAAAGAGGCACTATGTTAAAGAATAGTTATATCCTCCTTCTTGTAATCTTATTCCTTAAGCGCACCTTACTATCCCAACACAACCAATTTAACGATTAATCAACAACTTTGATAAATTATTTTTTACATGGGAGAAATAGATATATTTAAAATTGGAAACAAATTTAGTATAGGATCTAATAAGGCACCCATAGAGTATTTTGTTTTCATTCTAAAGGATCCTTTAACCCATTTAATCACTAGTTTTGTTTCCTCAAACACTTGCAACGTAGATATGCCTTTTTCCAATGAAACCTTCATAAGATTTACTAAGGAATTCAAATGTCTATCTAATTATTCCCCCCATACCTAGACCTATATTGAATGGGTTGTAGCATATGGAAATGAGTTACAATATTCCTTCTTCTCCATAAGGGATAAGTTTGCATTGGTTGGTTCCATCAAGGCATCCCTTGCATTTATATTTATGAATTAGAGGAGGTGTATAGATTGTTTTTCCTTCTTTGTTTTAAAGGTAAGTATGCATCTTCATAAATATTCTTCATTTTGTAAAACACCTCTAATGGGGGGAAGGTTTTATCTCAAAATATTATTAAATTTCTATTATTCTTAACTAACCAAGAGATAATGTGAGGAACGGTTTTCACAATCGTATGTTTATTCCATTGACCATGTTTAGGGCCTAAAGATCCATACCTATTACATGAAAATTCTTAATGACACCCATCTCCCTGATCATGTATAGGACCCTATGACTAATACCCACTACTCAAAACCACTTGAGAAAACTAACCTCCACTCATAAGACAAGGATACCCTAGGGAATCCATGTGTGTTTGTTTAAGGAATACTTCTTATTCCTGGATAACTAGAATATTTCTAGTCAGCCAATCAACTAAACTTCTAGTGTCTGTCGACATCAGTTCTTGTCAGCTTGTTAACTAGTCAACTATCGACTTCAATCGCCAATTTACATGAAAAGAATATAACATAGCCAACATTCTCCCACTTGTTTCTTCTTTGCATCCACATGAGATTTCATAAATTTAGTTAACTTCACCAGTGCTAACTAGCCCATTTTTTCCCTACACCAAGTAAACTTCTTGGTGTTCATTGATTGATTAGATAGTTTGTAGTATTCTCCAATGTGACTACCTTTTCTAGCAATACTTTTTGGTTCTCCAAAATTTCTCTCTCAAAATGGTACTATACATCAATAGTATTTGTCTTTGAATGGTATACAGAATTCTTTACAAATAATATTGGACTTTGACTGTCACAATTCAACCTAACATCTTGGTTTTTAAACCCAACCTCTGAACACAATCTCTACAACCAAACTATATATTTTCTTACATGAGAAGTTTCCATGTTTTCATCCTAATTAGTCGACACTGCGACAATTGATCGCCTCCTACTCATCCAATTGAATTCCCCATTGAATAATTTGAAAACATATCCAATGGTCGACCTTCTGCAGTTGATATCTCCAGCCTCATCGAAGTCGACAAAACTATGTGCACTTATTATTTTATTAATTCCAAGTTTTCCTTGGTACAAGATTGCACAATCCTTTATGCCATGCAAATAGTTGAATACTATTTTAAGAATGATCAAATGTTATTTTCCAAGTGTCGACGTGTACTTGCTCAATACTCCCATTGCATGGAAAATATCAAGTAGAGTACATACCATTGTATACATCAAAATACCTAAAACAAAAACATAGGGAACATGTGACATGTACTCTATCTCTCCACATGTTTTAGGACACTATGCAATACATAGTTTAACTCCTACATGAATAGGGACTTTAACTAGTTTACACTCCTACATTTTAAATCATTTCAAAATTGTATCAACATATTTACTTTGATTTTTAACCAAATCCTTCTACCTACTCGATCTATTTTAATTTCAATTCCAAGAATGAAATGAGCTGCATCGATATCCTTCATGTCAAACTTGGAGGACAACTACAGTTTCACCTCCTTGATCGATTCCATGTTGTTTCTGACCAAAAACATATTTTCAACATACAATATTACATATATAAAATGATCACTGAATTTATTGCTATGAAATATGATCGTCCAAACTCCTCACAAAACCAAAATGATGGATGTACATATCAAACTTTTGGTACCATATAGAGACTTGTTGAGCTTGTAAACGGGCTCCTTTTCCCCTTTCACTATCATAATCCTTCAGGATGCTTTATATAAATTTATTCTTCACGATCACCATGAAGAAAGGCTATCTTTTTGTCCATCTAATATATTTCAAGATCAAATGTTGGAGCTAAAGAAATTAATTCCTTAATGGAGTATATATTTGCAATAGGAGAGAATATCTCACCAAAGTCGACTCCCTTAGCTTGGGGATATCCCTTCGTTACTAGTCAAGTTTTGTACTTCTCGACCTAACCTGGTGTGTCCACCTTTTACTCAAAAACCCACTTATTATCGATGAGTTTCCTTCCATTTGGAAACATGACCAGATCCCATGTTTGATTCTTTCATAAGGACTCTATTTATTTTTCCATATTTACCCTCTAACAAGTCAATTTATTCCATTACTTACCTAGGATCCTCTTTTGTGTTATTTATTGCAAAATCAAAGTAGAAATTTGGTGGGAAGTATAGAGGATTTTACATTTCAATGTGTTTCTTTTCTCAATTAGACCTCCTGACAACAAGATTCAGATGTTCCACCTCTTTGATGGATTCAATCGACTCATTTGAATAATTACTTTCACCATTTCATTCAAACTCTAGCTTTTCTAGTTCCTTTTCTCTTTTATACTCTTCAATATTATAAGACCCTCAACTTCTCTAAAGATTACATATCTACTATAATTCTTCTTCATTGTGATCAGATTCCACATCTTATACCCTTTCACTTCATCTTTCTACCCAATGAAGATGTATCTCTTAGTCTTGTTGTCGAGGTTGATTAATGTGTTCTTTAGCACATGCACAAAGGCATCACACCCAAATACTATGAGATGTGAAAGAGGGGGAATTTCGTCATCCCATGCCTCATATGCAGTCTCGTTAACCAAAATTTTCAATAACATCCTATTCACCAGGTAACATGCCATGTCGAATGCCTCTCACTAGATTTGTTTTACGATTTTAGAGCCATTGAACATGCTCCTTTGTTTTTCCATCAATGTTCTATTCATTCATTCATCAAATCCATTCTATTGAGGTGTTTATGGATTTTTGTTTTTTGGAGCTATATTGTGCTATCTACGAAACTGGTCAAATGCCTTACTACAAAATCTACCTATTTTATCGGTTCTCAACTCCTTGATCTTTTTGTCAATATGATTTTCTACAAGAGCTTTTAAATATTGGAACCTTTCAAAAACCTCATATTTGATCCTTAGAGAATACAACCATGTCATTATGGAGAAATCATCGATGAAAGAGACATAATATTGGGATCCCCCTAGTGATGGGACTAGTATTGGTCAAACACATCACTATGTATTAAATCCAGTATTCCCTTAGCCCTTGTGGCCCCAAATGGGAAACTTATATCGCTTTGTTTACCATAAACGCAATGTTCACATAAGACTATTTCCAAATAGAACTCAAGGAGACCTTTGATCAAATCTTCATTGTCCATAACATGAATACCTCTCTCACCAATATATCCCATCCGTTGATGCCATAACATGGTTCAGTCAACTAGACAAGAAGATATGTTGTTAAATTTAGGAAAGAGTGTATTCACACATATATTGGTATATGTTCTTCCCAATAGTATGTAAAATGTTCTATTCTAAAATACTCTCATTAGTACCATTGCTCTTCGCATCATTTTACAAGAATATTTCTCAAATACAGAATTCACACCTGCATTTCCCATCTTACTGACATATATCAAGTTTGAGACAAACCTAGAAAATGTAACACCCTTGAAAGAGTTCATATCCTTCCATATTTTGGTATCAACCAAACTTTACCTCATCCAACAATCCTTATTAGTGAATCATCTCCTAGAAGAACATCACCGCTATCAAATTTCTCATATTCATAGAACCACTCTCTATTTGGTGTCATATGATATTATGCACCAAAGTTGATCAACCAAGCATCATGATCTGATTTTGTAGTTGTTAAGTCCAAATACACATCTCCTTTATCTTAAATTGAAGGATTACCTTCAGTAAACTGCACATCCTCATATCCTTTACTCTTCTCGATTCCCACCGACTTACATTCTCACTTATAATTCCCAACTTTACAACATTGCCAATATTTTCTCATCATTAGACAAGAGGATTTAGATATGGTCTTAGACATACCACTCTAATTTGATTTTCTACCAGAGTTTTTACCTTTTCCTATGTCTACTATTCGACCTCTTTCTATCAAGGAATCATGTGTTGATCCTTCCATGTTCTTCCACCTCATCTCCTCTAACAAGAGATGCAACCACATTATCAATATTTATTGTGGTATTATCTATTCCAATAAACACAACTAAGCTATACCATGAGTCTGGAAAAGAAAACAATAAATTGATACACTTCTCCTCCTCTGTGATTTTGATATCCATAGACAACCACTTATTGACAATAGTGTTGAATGCATTCAAGTGATATATTACTGAGTCAACCTCATTCATCCTCAGAAGATATAGATTCTTATGAAGAAACCACTTGTTAACCATAGATTTTGACTAGTAGTTCCTCAAATTATCCCACATTTTATTTGTAGTGTCTTCTCCTGAGACATTCAACAATACATAATATACTAAACAAAGTCAGATTGTAATCCTTTCTTTTGTGTCGCGTTTATGCCAATCTTCTTGTAATTCCTCGATGGTTATCCCTGAGCATGTGTAATGTTGTTATTTGATTAATGGCACTAGGTTCCTGGACTATGGACTATGGATATTATTATTATTATACTTATCTATAACTAAATAATGGTTCAATATGGACAATAACGGTGTTGGGGGGTCTTTGTTTCCACGTGTGAAGGGGTTTGTGTTAGGAGTTCTGGCTCCCCTAACAATACTCTAGTCTTCTTAATTTTGATATTATTGAACCCTGGTGGTCCTAATATGTCTAATCAAAACTTTGCATGCAACCATACACATGCACACATGCAACCATGAAATCATGCACATGAAACCATGCAACCATGCAATCATGCACATGCACCATGCACCTAGCACTCCAATGAACTGTTGTATCTGTCAGTCAGTTAGAGTCAAATTGGTTAATTGGAGTTGTCCTTAATTAATCAGAGTACAAAGTCAATAGTACTCAATTAATGAGATGAATTCGAGTTATCTTCGGTTAATTTGGGTATACTTGGGTCAATTTGAATTATACTAAGTGCATGGGAGTAAATTTAGGGAAACTAGGGGTAATGGGTGAAATTCGAGTTACCTTCATGCATGGGGAGTAATTTATGGATAAGTTTGAGTCAGTTATGGTGGTTTGAGTCAGTGTTCACAAATTCAAGTTATCTAGTGACTAAGAGTGTTTTTTTCAGTGGTTTATAGTTATTTTCATTGGATTCAAGTTACTCAGTGGAAAACTTGAATGGATCAGTCAGTGGTTTTGAGGATCACTTAGTGATTGAGAGTTATTTCTCAGTTGTATGAAGTCGACTCTTGGAGGCAATTTGAACTAGAATAAAGGGATTCAAATTACTATGGAGGTCATCGATTCATTCATTGTTGAATCTATTGATCATTGCAGAGAGGCTCTGACAAGATTTGTGAATTCCAAAGAGAAATTTTACGTATGATTTTGCACACATTTTGCACTAGTTTGTCTTGCGGGTTATGTAGATCTTGTGAGGAAAATCTTAGGGAGGATTGGAGATCCATTCACGATTGAATTTGAATTCTATAGTATGGGTTTGAATTATTAATTTTGCACTTGGAATTTCAATCGGGTAGATATATTTTCCATTGGATTTGAATTCCCTAATAGGGGTTCAAATAGTCATAAGTGTTGTGATAAGGTGAGGAAAATAACTTCACCTTATTTTGTTTGGTAGGATATGGGGAAAATCCTGTGTAGAAAAACTCCATTTTTGCACTTACAATTGTAGGAGAGGGGGGAAATCCTATGCAAGTATTTTCTATAATTGGAAGCACTAGGCCTTGCAAGACAAGGGGACAATCCTGAGTAGGTGACCTAGTTGTTGTACCCATCTTGTAAGAGAGGGGCACAACATTAGAAAAGAGAGTTTTTAATTGTGGTAAGTGGTTCTATGGGGGAGGATAAAAATATTGTTAAGGAGACCACATTGAACATATCTTTTCTTTCATGAGAGGGGGGAAATCCTGAGAAAGAAAGCGCAATGATATTGATATTTTCTTTTGGGAGAGGGGAAAAATATTGAGAAAGAGGGGTTAGAGATCACATCATTGTTTGAAGGAAGAGTGAACTCATGTGTTTGAGTATTATCCTTAGGGATTGAGTTATATGAGACCTTATCATTTTAATTCCAAGAACTTAGCTCAGGGGTGACTGGTACAGGTAGTATTTGCTTGACAGTGTCCAAGGCTGGGAGGAAAGTTGTCTAGTTGATGCAAGTTGCACCTTATAAAAGATAAGTACTTTTGCTATTTATTTACTTTATGTATGTTGTTGTACATGTTACCATAGAGGCTATTGGATATCTATCATTATATGTTTTTAAATTCTATATATTCTAATGGTGAATGGATAACCCTATGTTGGTCAATTGGTAGCTCACAGAAGAGGTATCTTGATGTATTAAAACTAGTGATTTCTAACTAGCTTGTTTATGGATTTTATGACTGTAGGAGGTATGATTTTAGGACAATCCATATGGAAGTATATGGATTTCATTTAATGAGAATAAATATGATAAAAATGTAGTGGTACAAATCTTCTATTTGTGGTAGAATAAACTACTAATATGATGTATGTTTTAGGAGGCTAGTTTTTATAAATTATGAACAATTATGGGTCTGATATTTGTACAGTCCATGTGACCATACATGGATGTACCATATCAGGTCCCACATGGGATATATACTGATAATTTCATGGATTTAAATGTGATATGAATTAATGTATAAATATTTTTTAAGTAAAGTTAGTAATATCAATTTTATTGTGATGTTTAGAAGGTAGAATTGTGGAATTATGTTCATGGGATGGACTGATTTTTAGGGAAGACCATATCTTAAAGATACATCATCACAAGTCATTCTCCAAGCTAATATTATGCATCTAGGATTAGGCCTCATGTGTTGATGTAGGGAGCCTAAGTTGGACTCAGGAACTTGGAGTTGACTTCTTGGGTTGGACTCAAGAATGACTAAGCCTTCAATGTAAAAGGTTATTCCTCATGTGTTCAAGCGAATGCTTTGAAATATCAAAGTGATGATGATGTAAATTATTGTTGGACAAGGCTCAATACTTGTATGTCAAGTCATATTCTCATGTGTTGAGGTGGACCTCCAGTTATAGAGGTAAATGCTTTGCATGTTGAAGCATTAATGTTGTGTTATGTATTACTAACCATGGTCACTAATTTCTATTAAGTCTCCTTTAGAGACTGGCCACCTATAGAGTGAATTAATTTATCATATGATCATTTGGTCTGAGATTAATATAATATGATCAGAGCATCTGACAAATATTCTTAGTATAATCTGATATGACAGATAATTAAATTTATCACATATTAACCATTCAATCAAATATAAGAGATAAAGATAAATGCATAGAGAACAAAGAGAATTCGAAATTTCTCATGAGAACACTTCAGTTGACTAAAGTGAACTCAAGTTGTTAAAGCTTCAGTTAAAGTAACAATGTATGCCTTAGTTAAATATTGTTAAAGCTTTAGCTAAAGCACAACAATGTATGCCTCAGTTAAATATCGTTAAAGCTTTAGTTAAAGTAATAATGTATGCCTTAGTTAAATATTGTTAAGCTTCAGTTAAAGCAACAATGTATGCATCAATTAATTGAAGGAGAACTCACAATGTTCGCTTTAGTAAATCAATTAGCATGATTTTAGTTAAGAATAGTCAACTAAAGTGTTAATAAAAAGGAATTAGTTAACTAAAGTGTTTTGCATGATGACACTTTAGTTAAAATAAAATACGACACTAAAGTTATGACACATGAGTTACAACTATTGCACAATGACACTTGATTTAGAAATCTAACTAAGTGATCCTACATCCAGTTAGGAGGCAAGTTCACTCTAAAGATAGTTGAGAATAATGGAATGTCAAAGAAGAAAGGCATAACACATTGTGTATGCAGGATTGATGAACCCAAGATGTAGAGAAAGTATACAAGGAAAGAATTTGCTATAGTTTGCATGGGAGTCTAATTCCCCATGAAGTGATTCTCTATTTCTTGTATGGATCTGGTTTGACAATTCATTTAATGTATTGAACTCATTGCAAAGTTCATTTGGTTGATCTCTCTTCTCTATTGCTCTGTATCTACACCTGGGTTGTATGTTCTCTCTTATCTTGTACCTGGGGTGTCGAAATCTATCTTCTATTGTGAAAGGGATTCTCCGCTATCTATCATAATTATACTAAGAATATTTGTTGGGGTTTTTCATCCTCATTATTTTGATGGTTTTCCCCAGGGAACATCCTATGTTATGGTTGAATTTTTATGTGTATGAATGGTTCATGTATTTCAAGTATTCGGTATTTCCACACTTAAATAATTAAAGATAAAAGATCAACATATTTTCACAAAAAAAAACACCATATGGCCTTGTATGGCTACACCGGAGCAGATCCAATATGGGATTGGAATTATGAAATAATTATTATAAATGTTCTTATGAAAGGTGTTTAAATTATTCTCCTTAAAATGTGTAAATGGTCGAATGGTTATAGTCTAAATTGGAGTTCTGTGAAGGATTATAAGTTTGAATTATTTATTTAATTACATGGATATGGGAAGCTTCCCATAGGTGTAATGATAGTTAGACATCATGAGAAAGGATTACAGTTTGAATGTATCCATGAGTCATTACACTGCATTACATATAGATTGGGGGACTAGGTTGCAATAGAAGTGGAATCTTCCTAAATGGTTGGATGTTCTTGAATTTTTAAATTGTTTGTCATGTTAGCCTGGCCACTAAGGGTGTTATTCCACTGTGCTTAGCTTAGATTCATTCATCCACCTTATCAAAGATCCTAGTTACTTTACCTTTCTATGTAATCTAGGATGTAATCTAGGGTGGGTATGTTAAAAGTGGTATCAGAGCTTAGGTTACAACCCTACGACTATTTGGGCATTTCCATGGAATTAAGAATGTTGTGTTTATGGAATTTAACTATGTTTTATATGATATGAATAGGTTGTTGATGTCCTAACAAATTTTTTTAACCAACACATAGCATCCCCAATTACTTGTACAACCACAATATGATTCTTGAACCAAAAGCTTAAACCCTAAATAAGAATAGAAGACTGAAGAGATTAAAATATCACTTTATTGTAAGATTTAAAATTAATTATTGTTGCATATTACTACTCAATAGATTGATTATGGGGCACTATGCACTGCATGTATAATGTTCAATAGATTAATTGGTCGATGCATGTTCAGTTGCATGTCCTCTTTTACTGATCAGTAATCTGATTGGTCGATTCTTGTCCATTGAGCATTGTGAATTAATTGGTAAATGATTAAGTATTGTGCATGGCATAATCACTTACGAATAATTGCAAGGATTACATGCCTACATATTGTGTGTTGGTTATGCATAGGCACTAGGTATGGGTGTGCATGCATAGTATATTGAGTAATTTAGAAATGAGAGGCAGATCCCTAATCCCTCTAAAAAGTATACATTCATATGTTAGGATGATCTTGAAGGTCTGTTTGAGTATGCATTGAATTAATTAATGTTGAAATGATTATTGTGGTACAACTGATTTTTGGGTATGGTTGTATACTTCATTTGAGTGTATGGAATTATTATCATTATTATGTGTATGTGATATTGTGTGTATATAATATATGTGTAAGGGTGCACCTATGTAATATAGTAAGAATATGTGTGTGTGTGTGTGTGTGTGTTATGTGTATGGTATAATTGTTCTAAAACCAAGTAATTATATTAGTAGAATACTAGAGGATTTTTGTGGTAGGAAGTTTAGTTATAGGATGCGAGTATGTATTTACCTCGGTTGATACTATAAGTTACATAATAAGAATTAGATGGAGTTGCTATTGAAGTATGTATAGTATTTATCTAATGTATTCTGTATGCAAGAGACACACGTGATTGAGTATGTGTCCAGTGTTTACATAAGTGCAATATTACTAGTGTTTGTGTGATGCTATTGGGTGTATACAAGATATGATGATAATGGTATGGTAGAATTTAATGAGGAATTATTCGATAAATATGGTATTGAATGTGATGAAGATTGGACTTGTTTATATCTAGTTTCTTTCAGTTGTTATGATTGATGTATGATCAATATATGCTTGATATATGGTTGAGGTATTATGAATTGATGCATTATGGACCAACATCTGTAAGGATGATGTATGCATGATGACTTATGTATATTTGTTGATATTGATTACTATTGTTAATATATAATTTCCTTTTAATTGTTTATAAAAGTAGTGTGTTTAACTCATGCTTGGTGTTGAAATGAAAAGTAGTATGTTTAACTACTAGTTGTTATTTCATTTTGATTTCTTAGTTAGATTCCAATGGTTGCATATAAGTTGCTTTCCACATTCCATTAAAGTGCATAAAGTGTTCATACTCATACCTTTGTGATCCTTGTTGAAAAGTATCTTGGTAGTACCTTCGTGGTATTTCATATATCTTTGTTGAAAAGTATGTACTAGCCATGTGAATGATGATTGGAATGTGATGCAAATGATAAATTGAATTCAGTATATTCTTGTATCTTGTTGAAAGATATATATATACCTGGGAACTAATGATGTGTTCTATTTATTGGTTTTGATTTAGGTGAACACTATGAAGGGAAAAATGGTCGGTGTAAATTTACTATGATGGGAATGTATTATGATTTCTCAGGTCTGTAGCCTAAGTTTCATGTGATGGAAATGTATTGATCTTGTTTGGCAAGAGAGGGGGACAATTGTATGCATAGAAATCCTTTGTTGTGATTTCCTTGCATGAGAGGGGGACAATCATGTGCAAATGACCTAGTTATTAAGCTCATCTTGTGGGAGAGGGGAACAATCCTAAATAAGAGAGATGAATCATGGTAAGTGATTCTCTATGAGAGGGAGTGTAATATTGTTGAGGAGACCAAATTGGCCATAGATTTTCTTTCAAGAGAGGGGGGGAATCATGAGAAAGAAAGCACAATGATATTTATAGATTTTATGCTGGGAGAGGGGGACAATCCTGAGAAAGAGGGTTTAGTGAACACAGTTTGTCTTGCAGGGGGAATAAAAAAAATATCCATCCTTGTGAAAGGAAAGGAATATGAAAGAAGAAAAATATCCTTATGATATGAATTTCTTTGTAATATTTGTGTTGGAATAATCAAAACCCATCCCAAGACTTAGGATAAAATAATTAATCTCTTTTGATTAATTCCTAGGTACTACACTAGCTAGCTTTCACCCAAACCCATTTTTGAGGTCAAACTTGCCAAAACTGCCTCATGGAGCAAGTTATAAATATTCTGGATAAGATCCTACAAACCCATAGACTGTCCAGAATGGAAACTGTGCATTACTCTTTTTCCAGTTTTTCCAGCTTATCTGCAATTTTAAGGAAAAAGCTAAAGCTACTTTTAAGGTAGACTACCTTATTTTTTGCACCAACTCACCTCCCTTCTTTTCCTCATCTAAAAGCATGATAAATTAAAATTTCCATCACTTATGAGCTGTACACACTCATTCAACAAATTCATGATCCTATTCACTAATTTGGAAAGTGCTTGAATCCTTGGAGTATATTTTATATGAGAATCCTACATATATTTAATGATGGTTGATGTAAATTAATATCATCAACAGTTTGTGGATTATCACATATGCAATCTCCTTCTTGAGTGTTTCTTGCATATTTTCAAGCAATTTTGAGAGTTCAATTGTTCTAAGCTTGTCCTTAATTTATAGATGGTATCAAAGACACAGTAGGTCGATTTTTATCCTATTCAATTTTCCTTTGCACAGTCGACATCACTCATTGGGAGCATAAAATTTCTAGTCAAAGGGTGCAGTTGGACTATGGATCAATCTCAACCAATCATCTTAACTCCATTCAGCTACTTTGAATGGAAGGAAAGAATGGAGATACTAATGAGGAGTAAAGGCCTCTTCAGAGTGACCATGGAAATAGAAGTTGAGCCTAATGCAGCAGTAGAGAATATCAAAAGGCATAATAGGAGAGATGAGGCAGATGGTCTCTTATGTCTCAGCATTTCTAGCGACCTTCTATTTCATCTTGATGGTCTTACATCACCGAATTAAGTATGTGAGAAATTTAAATCTTTGTTTGGGAAGATAGATAAGATGAGAGGTTGTCAACTAGAGAATGAGTTGATAGCATTGAGTCCAAGCAACTTCGAAACCTTGCAATTCTACTTCTCAAAATTCAAGTCATTGGTTTTGTAGATAAAACAATGTGGTATTGATAAGGAAGATGAACAAATAATACTGGCCATCATTTCGAAGCTTGGTCCTAATTATTCAATAATTTTTTTTACCTTCCATGCCTCCAAGTTGAAAGCTCAAAATTGGAAGATGCCTTCACTGAAATATTTCATGGCATCCTTGACTCAAGAGAAAGACAAATTGATCTTTGTGGGAACCATCAAACCTTCCAAAGAACAAGCTTTGGTTGTTGGAGATTCCAAGGTGAATTTCAAGGAAAAGAAGAAGTCTAAGAAGCCTCCAGATAAAAAAGGATACAAGTCCAAGTCTCAAGAGGAGTCCTCAAACTCCAAGAAGAAAAAATTTCAGAAGAACAAAGGTAAAGCAGAAGGAAGCAAGTGCGCATATTGTGGCAAGGGATCTCATTCTAAGAGCTCTTGCATGAAGAAGCAGATAGATATGTTGACTCAACTCCTAGAGAAGAAAAACATCTCCCTCCCTAGTGGCGCAAGAAAGAAGGAAGGAGGATTCAATTTTGAATACCAAGAGATATTTCATGCCCTGGTTGCAATAATTGTAAGATCTCCTTCATTTATCATCGATTTTGGAGCTTCTAGGAACATGGTTACAACAAAAGAATCCTTATCATGTCTTCATGATTCGAAGGGTCCTAAGATTATGCTAGGAGATAACTCACAATCTGAAAGCAAGGGTAAAGGTAGCATTGATTTTGACCATGGTTCCTTCAATAATGTTTTGTATGTCCCAGGTATTGCTTCCAATATATTGTCAATCTACCAGATGACCCACACTAGGTCTCCTAAGAAGGTCGTTTTCTCTCCCAATGAATATGAAATGTCTGATATTGTGAATGGTAGAGTCATTGCTAAAGATTTTTTGGATCATAATTCTAGAGTTTACAGGTTCTCACACTTCATGACTTTCTCTAACCCCTCTTCTCTCTTCACACGTGCCAATGAAGCAAGCAAACTTTGGCATGAGAGGTTTGGTAATATAAACTATAAGTACCTTTCATATTGATTTGATAAATATATGGTTTCATGATTACCAAAAATAAATCTTTCCAAAGGAGTCTGTCAAGGCTACATTCTAGGAAAACATCCAGAGCATAAGTATGAGAAGGTCAATCATGAGCAAAACTCAACACCTCTTAAGCTCATTCACAGTGGCATTGTTGGTACCTTCCCTCATATGTACATGAGTCAAGCCAAGTATGTCCTTACTTTCATAGATGAATTTTCTAGGTTTTATTGGGTTTACTTCCTTAAACTCAAGTCTAAAGTTTTTTACCACTTTAAGGTTTTTAAGGCCTTGGTTGAGAACCAGTCTAGGAGGAGACTGAAGATCCTCAGATATGATAAGGGTGGTGAACATTTCAAGTCTGGTTTCATTAAATATTTTGAATATGCAGTTATTAATATGCAACAATCTATTCCCTACACACCTCAACATAATGGTGTGGCTAAGAGGAATAATAGAAGTCTCAAGGAGATGGTTACTTATATGTTGGAGTCTAAGAATTTTCCACCAAATTTTTGGGCTGAAGCTATCAATTGTGCATCCTACTTCTAGAATAGGGTTCCACACAAATTACTTGATGGAGTTACCCCTTTCAAAGCTTGGAGTGTTCACAAACCAGATGTGTCTCATTTCAGTATTTTTCACTCAAGAGCATGGGCTAGAATTCCACTAGATAAAAGGAGGGCTATAGAGCCTCAAAGAAAATAGTTCCTATTTTTTAGGTATTATGAAGACTCCAAAGGGTGCAAGCTGATCAACATGAGCACTCAAAAATCCTTCATTGAAAGGAGTGTTTAGTTCGAAGAATAACCTAGGGTAGCAGTAGAAATTGGAAATTCCTCCTCACCTCCTCCACCTTTGGTTGTAAGTGATGGAACTAGTGAACTTTCTGATTCTGATATGTCCGATAATGATGATTTAATTGCATATCCAAACATCCCCAAAGTTACAAAGTGGGAAGAAAAAACTATCCATGTAGCTGGGGAACTAGTTGGGAATCCTAGAGATCCTAGGAGAACTAGATCTCAGTTTGAGAGTGTCTTTTCTGTCAAGGACCCTTGTTTTTCTGATAAGTGTTTTATAATTTTCAAATCTGATCCACAGACATATGAATACGCATGTGAAGACTCAATATGTCAAACATCCATGAAGGAGGAATTTCATTCGCTCCAAAAGAATGATGCATGGGATCTAGTCACTCTCCCCCAGAGATGAAGCTAGTCAAGTGTAAGTGGTTTTTCAAAAATAAATTTGATGATGATAGTTCTCCTTCAAAATATAAGGCAATTTTAGTGGAAAAGGTCTTCTCCCAAGTCCAATTAATTGATTACAATGAGACCTTTGCACCAGTTACAAATATGGACTCCATAAGACTAGTTTTGGCCATTACAGCTTCAAAGAAGTGGGAGGTACATGACATGGATGTGAAGAGTGCCTTCTTACATGGTTATCTGAAAGAATAAATATATATGCAGCAGCCATATTGTTTTGTGACTAATCTGTTGCTTGTGTGAAGGTTGAAGAAATCATTGTATGGGCTAAAACAAGCTCCCAAAACTTGGTATGCCAATATTGATGGCTTTTTGCAGCTATCACTGAACTATTGTAGATGCAAGTCTGATCCAAATGTTTATTTGAAGCTGATTCATGGTTCCTTAATCATCATTATATTGTATTTGGATGACCTCTTGAACAAAGGAAGTTCCAATAAATAAATTACCTCCTTGAAGGATGCAATGAACCATGCCTTTTCTCATATTTATTTGGGACTGTTAAGCCAGTTTTTGGGGCTTGAGATTTCTTAATCAGATCTTGTAATAAAAGTACATCAGTCCAAGTATGCTTCATATCTGCTGAATAATTTTAGAATGAATGATTACAAGCCAATTAATACTCCTTTCCTTTCAATATTTAAGCTTGAATAAGCGCAGTCAAGTTCATTGGAAAACAATATCCTGTATAGGCAACGGGTTGGTTGTCTTCTCTATTTGGCTCATACTTGACATGATATATCTTATGCATTGAGTGTGGCTTCTAGACACATGGATTAGCCTCATGAAACCCATTGTAGGGAAGCAAAAATAATCCTAAAATTTGTACAAGGAACAAAAACTCATGGTATTCACTATGTTGCACAATCTAGCCTAGAGTTGTTTGGTTTTACTGACTCTGATTGGAAAGGTGAAAAAAATGATAGGAAATAAACTTATGGATATGTTCTTATGCTTTTTGATGGAACAATCATCTGGTCAAGTAAGAAAAAAAGTGTTGTTGCACTTTCATCTACAGAGGCAGAGTACAGGGGAGTTGTGAATGCAGCTACTAAATGTTTGTGGTTGCAGGAAATACTTGGAGAGTTTGGGATCAAGATAGAGACTTCTACAGTCATATATTGTGACAACCATAATACCATTAATGTCTCAATTGATCCAGTACTGAGGCAGTGAACCAAACACATCGAGATCCATATGCACTACATCAGAGGACTTGTGCATGATGGGGTCATTGATCGGCAATATTTCCCTTCATATGAGCAAGTTGCAGATATCTTCACCTAAGTATTTCAGTTAGGAATTTCAGAAATATTAAGTATTTACTTGGGATAGCTGATCATGTTGTGAAAATATATTGAAGACCATATTTCATACAGTTTTTTTCATGTCCATATTTGAGGGAGGATTTTTCCACTTGTGGTTTTTCCTCTTTTCCTTGTTTTGTATGGATAACCAGTATGTAAAGGGTGACTAAGCCTTGCTTATAGGCCCTATATATATGATATTGTACTTAAATTCATGCTTAAGAGGGGTTTTTTTAATAATCAAAATCCATCCCAAGACTTATGATAAAATAATTAATCTCTTTTGATTAATTCCTAGGTACTACACTAGCTAGTTTGAACCCAAACCTTTTTTTGAGGTCAAACTTGCCAAAAATTCCTCATGGAGAGAGTTAGAAATATTTTGGATAATATCCTATCAACCCACATACTTCCCATATTGGAAACTGCACATTACTACTTTTTCCAGTCTTTCCATCTTTTCTGCAATTTTAAGGAAAAAGCTAAAGCTGGTTTTAAGGTAGACTGCCTTGTTTTTTGCACCAACTCACCTCCCTTATTTTCCTCATATAAAAGAATTATAAAGTCAAATTTCCATCACTTATGATCTGTACACACTCATTCAAAAAATTTGTGATCCTATTCACTGATTTGGAAAGTACTTTATCCACCTATGGGGGATTTTGACTAGTTTGGTAAGCCTTCTTTTGTACCAAAATGAATATCTTCCTAAATATTTTGAATCCTTGGAGTATATATTGTATGAGCAGCCTAAATATATTTAATTATGGCTAATGTTAATTAATATCATCAACAGTTGGTGGATTATCACATATTCATTCTCCTTCTTGAGTGTTTCTTCCATATTTTTAAGCAATTTTGTGAGTTCAATTGTTCTAAGCTTGGCCTTAATTTCCACAATTTGTTAGAAAAGTATCTTTTTGATATGAATATTTTTTGAAAAAATACCTATATTTTATGTACCATTGTATATACTAGTGTATTTATTATGGTTAGCTGGAATTTATTTCATGTATCATGAAGATGTATTTTAGGTATTTTGTACCTTTATACCTGATGGATAATCATGTGGTTGAATGATTGAAATATGATCCAGGTTTATGTAATTTGTTGGAATATTGAAGGTCTTGTAATAAGGTTTGAATGCCCCATAATGGGGATTGAATATTGACCCTTGCTTCCTTGAGTTCACTCTATTAGTTCTGATTCTCCCATAGGCAGTGGAGATAGACATGTAAGTAAATAGTAATAGGAAGTATTGTGGTTAGAAAGATGTCATCTTTGTGATACGTGTACGAACATGTCTGTGAGATTTTGATATATGTTATCTTTTTTATACATGTATGCACATGTCTATTATCTTTTTTTAAAGGATTGTATGAGTAAGTATGCATCGAGGACAATGCATTGAATATTTAAGGGGGGGATTTAATTCCTCGATAGTAAGCATTGATCATTTGTAATGTTGTTATTTGATTATTGGTGGCACTAGATGCCTGGAATATTTACTATGGATATTATTATTTTATTATTATTATTATTATACTTATCTATAACTAAATAATAGCTCAACATGGAAAACAACATTCCTCGGGGACCTTGGGTTCCACATGTGAAGGGTTTGTGGTTAGGAGTTGTGGCTCCCCCTAACAATACTCTAGTCTTCCTAATTTTGATATTATTGAACATTGGTGGTCCTAATATATATAATAAACAATTTACATGCACCCATGAAACCATACACATGCACACATGAAACCATGCACATGCAACTTTGCACCATGAACCATGCACCTAGCACTCCAGTGAACTGGTGTAGCTATCAGTCAATTAGAGTCAAACTGGTTAATTGGAGTTGTCCTAAGTTAATCAAGGTCCAAGGTCAGTAGTCCTTAGTTAATGAGATGAATTTGAGTCATCTTCAGCTAATTTGGGGATCTCGGGTTCAATTTAAATTATAATGGTTCCATGGGAGTGAATTTAGGGAAATTAGGGTCAGTGGGTGAAATTCGAGATACCTTCATGCATGAGGAGTAATTTATGGGTAATTTTGAGTCAGTTATGGTGGGTTTGAGTGAGTGTTGAAAAATTAAAGTTAGGCAGTGATTGGGAGTGTGTTTTTTTAGTGGTTTAGATTTATTATCAATGAATTTAAGTTACTCAGTAAAGAACTTGAATGGATCATTTAGTGGTTTTGAGGAGCACTCAGTGATTGAGAGTTGTTTCTCATTGGTCTGTAGTCAATATCTTGGAGGAAATTTGAATTAGGCTAAAGGGATTCAAATTGATCTAAAGGTCATTGATTCATTCATTCTTGATTCTGCTGATTAGTGCAAAGAGGATCTAACAAATCTGACGAGAATTGTGAATGCCAAAGAGGAATTTGAACTATGATTTTTCACACATTTTGCACTAGTTTTTCTTGTAGGTTATGAAGATCGTGTGAGGAAAAAGTTAGAGCAGATTGGATATCCATTCTCCATGGAATTAGAATGATATATGAGGGGTTCAAATTATTGATTTCTCACCTGGAAGGTCAAGAAGGGATATCTATTCTCTATTGGATTTGAATGCCTACTAAGGGTTTGAATGGTCAGAAATGTTGTGACATTGTGAATAGAGTAACTTCATCGTGGATTTTCCTGGCAGGAGAGGGGGACAATCCTATGCGAAAAAAATACATTATTATGCTCTCAATTGTAGGAGAGGAGAGTAATCTTGTGAAAGCATTATACTTAATTGGAAGCACAAGTCATTGCATGAGAGGGGGACAATCTTGAGAAGGTGACCTAGTTGTTGTGCTCGTCTTGCAAAAGAGGGGGACAATTCTAGCCAAGAGAGTTTAATCATGGTAAGTGGTTCTCTGGTAGAGGGGGGGAATCATGTTCAAGAGACCACATTGGCCATATCTTGTCTTTTGAGAGAGGGGGGTAATCCTGAAAAAGAAAATGTAGTGGTATTAATCTTGTCTTTTGGGAGAGGGGGACAATTATGAGAAAGAGGGGTTAGAGATCACATCATTGTTCTGAACGAGGAGTGAACTCCCCTGTTTGAGTATTATACTTAGGGATTGAGTTAGAAGAGACCTTCTCATTTTAATTCCAAGACCTAAGGTTGTGGGTGACCTACACAGGAGGTATTTGCTTGACATTTTCTAAGATTGGGAGGAAAGTTGTCCACTTGATGTCAATTGTGCCTTATAAAAGATAAGTACTTATGCTATTTATTTACTTCATGTATGATACTATACATGTTCCCATGGAGGTTTTTGGATCTCTGTCATTATATTTTTTAAATTGTATATATGCTCATGGTGAATAGCTAACCCTATGCTAGTAAATTGGCAGATCATGGAATAGTTATGTTGATGTATTAAAACTAGTGGTCTCTAGCTGGCTTGTTTACATATTTTATGATTGTAGGAGCTCTTATTTTATGACAATCCATATGGTTGTATATGGTATTTTTGGATAATATTATCCATGGGATTAAGGATTTCACTTAATGAGGATAAATATGATATAAAAGTAGTGGTACAAATATGCTATTTGTGGTAGAATAAACTGCTAATTTGATGTATGTTGTAGGAGGCTAGTTTTTATAGATTATGAATAGTTATGGGTCTGATATTTGTATAGTCCACAGGGGGTTTCACTAGGAAGTAAATATTATATCACGTCCATTCATATTGGGGGTTTGAATACTCCTAAAATCCTAAAAAATATTGATGTATTAAAACTAGTGGTTTCTAGCTAGATTGTTTACGGATTTTATGATTATAGGAGGTCTTATTTTAGGACAATCCATATGTTCATATATGGTTGTTTTGGATAATATTATCCATGGGGTTATGGATTTCACTTAATGAGGATAAATGATATAAAATTAGTGGTGCAAACATGCTATTTGTGGTAGAATAAATTTCTAATTTGATGTATGTTGTAGGAGGCTAGTTTTTACAAATTATGAATAGTTATGGGTGTGATATTTATATAGTCCATGTATAATCCATGTGGTCATACATGGATGTACTGTATCAGGTCTCGTATGGGATATATACTGATAATTTCAAGTATTTAAATCCGATATGCATTAATGTATAAATTCGCTTTAAGGAAAGTTAGTAAGACTAATTTTACTGTGATGTTTCAAAGCTAGTATTGTGGAATTATGTTCATGGGACATACTGATATTTAGGGAATACCATATGGCCAGTAATGGATGCATCGAATCAAATCCAAGATGGGATTGAAATTCTGAAATAATTATTATATGTTTTCTTATGAAAGGTGTTTAAACTATGCCTCCTTAGAAAGTGTAAATGCCTGAATTTTTATGGTATAAACTGGAGTTCCATGCAGGAGTATAAGTTTAAATTATTTATTTGATTAGATGGATACGGGAGGATTCCCATAGGTGTAAGGAAAATTATACATCATGATAAAGGGTTCTATTTTGAATTTATCCATGAGTCATTACACTGCATTGCATATAGATTTGGGAACTAGGTTGCAATGGAAGGGAATTCTTCCTTGATGGTTGAGTGTTCTTAAAGTTTTAATTTTTTGGCATGTTAGCCTAAACATTAAGGGTGTTATTCTATTGTGTTTAGCTTAGATTCATTCACCCCCTTTATTAAATATTCCAGTTACCTGACCTTTATATGTATTCCAGGTTGGGTATGTTACACTTCTGATGGCATACCTGCTAAACTCTTATGGGGATGACAACAAGCCACTTCTCTCAATATAGAATAAGATCCTCCATTTTGAGCTTCTAAAGATCATTTTTTTTCCATTGAACTTTTCAATTTCTATGCTTGAATTTTTTGTCATTCTAGCTAAGTATTAATGTTCTAGAACTTTCATTAAAACTACATATTCTCCAAATCCAGGATCAAACTAAAAAACCCTCAATGACAAAGGTGTCCCCTTGAATCAAAATATAGCTCTAATACCATGTCAAATATTTCAATACCTTTTACAGTGATTATTCATTATGATTCTAATAGTTAGATATAACATAATTTAACAATGACACAAACATGGAAAATTATCCCAGGAAACCCTCTAAGCGAAAAACTAACAAATAAGTGAGCTTTACCACTCATTTATTATCAATACTCTTAAATAGTGTTTACAACAATAATTTACTATATCACAATACCTCAATCATGAATTCACTACACTTCACTTCTCAACTCAAATAAGTACTTACAAGTCCTAGTAAAAGTTCTTACAAGTACACCTTATCCTTTTAAATTACATCCTATTTATAGATGCAACACATAAAATAGTTTTTGATACTTGAGTTAGTTACAACTAAATGCACCATTAATGGAAATTCATAACATCTTTCATTTATCATGTTACAATCAACTTGACTAAGTCAACGTTGGTCGACTGCCACTCAAGCTTCTTGTCTTCCAAGTGTTCTTCAAAAAATTTCCCACTTTATGTCATTGAATTCCCATTGACTATTCATGTTCATTGACCAATCGACTATTCTAGATGGTCAGTAAACTAGAATTACACCATTTGTCAAATTCAGTTTTGGTCAACTAGTTAACCAGTCGACTATCGACTGCGGCCATCGATTTACATGCAAAGAATATAACATACCCAACAAATTTGTCGAAACTTATTTAGTTCTGCAAAACATCAAATATATCTTGAATCATAACATGAGTATTTGTAATTTATTCATTTTTTGTATAAATATTACCTCAACCAAAACACATGTTTACACATATCATGGATTTTGAGTTATGATAACAACACCAATTATAAGGGATTTGTAGCAACTGCGGGAGGTTAAAGACTATAACTCTCAAAATAATAATTTAGTATTAGAGACTTTGGATATGTATGTCCACCTTGAGTTATTGAATCCATGTACCAAAAATCACAATAACTCATATTACATAATTTGATTTATGGACAAAAAACAACTATAGGGATCCATAACAAGTGTTGTAGGTTTGAAAACAACCTATAACTCTTAAACAAAGAACTATATATTTGATATTTTTGGTAGATATGCCCAGAGTCAAGGTAATGAATCCCTATACCAAAACTCAAAGTAATATAGATTCCAAAGTTTTATTTATTGACAAAAAATAAGGTATAGGGGATCTATAGCAAGTATTGATGGATTTGTAACAATCCTACAATTATGCAAAGTAGATTATAAAACATAACTTATGATTTGGGTATTGATGTTTTTGGTGAGTATGTCCATATCAAAATATGGTTTATATTTAGTAAAAAAATTGAGTCTATCGATATCAAAATGTGGTTTCTCTCAACAAAAACTCATGATGACCCAAACTCCAAATTTAGAGATTTAACAAAATCATAATTTTCTTAAATTTAAATGAAATATACGCAAAATAAAGAACTATATGTTGCAAGAGATACAATAAAAGATTTAAATTTATTGATTATTTTCAAAAATAAATATAAACAACTCATTAGGGAATTATATAAGGTTATATCATTAATTAGTCAATATTCAATAGTAAGGAAACCATTCTTTCACACAATTCCTTTTGTCAAACAATTAGAATGTATGATCCCATCAATGCTCTTCCTCACCCAATTTAGAAATTGATTTCTTATAAAAAACAACAATTTGGTCTTCATCATCTATATAATTCTTATAACAATTTACCATACTAAAGAATGAAATCAATGTACTGAACACTCTATTTTACTAATCTAATAAAAAAAAGTAGAGAAAGTACACTTTTCTTTTCAAATATGAATCTTGAAGGCCATTGATTGTGGGGGGGGATGATTTCCTCCCAACCATAGGATATGATATTGTATAATTCAACCCCCATGTTGGGATAATAGACCACCAAGGAAAATAATATGGTAAAGGTTTCCAAAACCCATTTTCTTTTCACTAAAATATTGCAAGATACCAACCAAGCAATTCAATGTCGATTCTTCATCCAATCTCTTAGCTAAAAAAACTCTTGCACTCATCCCTTTATCCATAAAAAAAAGTCATCCTTTATATTAATTTCACTCCCCCATGCATGTTATTCCTATTTTTTCTCTTCAATATGGCCAATGTGAGTTCGAGATAGTGCCTACTTCTAGATATCATTTCCAGCATTGTGAATTTTCTTGAACGAGGATTTATGGTTTTTTTGAAAACTTAGTAGGACAAAAACCTTCAAATATTTCAAATGGTATATGTATTCTCTCTAATAGATTCTAATATCACCCAATATCATTTCGTTCATCCCTACATGGATCATATGAGAGTTGGGATAGGACCCTCGTTTCTCTCCAAGAACCCTCCTTTGTCCAAGCTCTTCTCTTCAAAATAAAATTTTACATGAATGAGGTAGAGGAAGAGTTACACTCCAAAAAATTCTCTTCCTTAATGATAGGAATCAAGAGTCATATGTTAACTCTCATTGATTACAAGAATATGGAAATTGATTGCTATAAAATATGAAGTAGGTAATTGAGGATATGAGATAATTACATAAAGCAATAAATCACTTGCCTAGGATCCTAATTATAATAGCATTGACATTAGGATGAGATTGTTATAGAATAATCACATGAAGGAGGTTATGGGTAGGTTGTGGAACCATATTGAAACTTAGGTCCATCTCCCTTTATACCCCTTTACATTTCCCTCTAGTGGTCTCATAAACGCATTGGTGTCCTCCCTAATATTCACCCATGGAACCTTTCAACAATATTATAATGATCATGTTTGTCAATGTTCATAATAACCATGGAAAATACCTCATGGAGTTAAGAAACACATAATAAATAAAAAAATAATTACAATATAAATAGGATTAATTTCAAAGAGTCAAAACCAAGTTATTACACTATTTATTAAATAAGGCCCACTAGGTAGTTAGTACTCATGAATTCTGGGACCTTAAGTAGTTAGATATGTGCTATTGAGAATATAATGAAAGATTTAGGAGGACATGATTGTTTTGTCATGTAATGTTGTATTTGGAGATTTGCTTGGTACAATTTCACCCACCTCAAGAAGTAAGTAAACATTTATTTATTTATTTTCATGAATCATTAAAACGATGGTATATTTTATATATTCCATGTTATTTGTCTCTTGTATCTAGTTCTATTCAAAGTTTAAAGGTTAAGGAACACTACATTGAGTCTTGTGAACTACAAGCACACATTTTCAAGCCTTGTAAACTCTTAATGCATTGTTCAATGATGAGTAAGAAAGAAGAATAGAAACAATTACTATGAAGGTGCATGAAATAATTAGAAAAATGATGAAACTAAGATAATTTTTAATGACTAATGCTTGGAGATCCTAAGTCTGTATTTGTTAGTGATGAACTTAGTGGCTAAAGGATCCCATCTACTTACACTAAATGAGATGGTCATGTAAAAGGTGGCTACTCAAACCTCCAAGGTTTAACATTTTAAGGGTGTATTTTATAACTTGGACATGTTATTCCTTCCCTAAAAATAGGCATCATCCTCACAAGATTGTAAAAGGCCCATGGTTCCCTAAAGAAAATTAAAATTGGTAAAAAGGATTCGGAAGGAAATTTAGTTATTATGGGAACATGTAGATATCTCCTCGTGGGGTAGCTCAATTGGTTGGAGCTTCAGTGGCCAAGTCATCACTAGGTCAAGGTTGAGGGTTCAATTTGTTTGGGTACACAGGGTGCTCCCAAAGGACCGAACACCAAGAGCAACCACTTGAAAGAAATGAATCATAGATCAAGACACCAATGTTTGTCACGTGGTTAAAACCCTCGAGAGAGAAACAGTCCACGGCCCCAGCCAAATAGCTACTTGGAGCAATTTATTATGCAAAAGAAAGAAAGTTACATGAGCTTCTCATAATCGATCAACTAGCCAAGGACCCTCTATGCTCTTTAAATAGAGATCATAAACCAATCGGGTGTTAAGCCACAGATCAATGGTAGGTATGATCTAAGAGAAGTTGAACCGTCAGATCACTCTATGTCTAGAACATATCGTGACCGTTGGATTAGAATATTTACAAATGCATACTAATGCATACTAAAGAAACACACTTTTACCTAACAGATATATTACACAAGTTGATCTTAACTAACTCCTAAGTGTCTAAATATCCTAACATCCCCCCTTAAGAACAAATTGGGATAGGATTGAAGGATTTACAAAAGTGAAACTATTAGGAGAAGGAAGGAGGCATTAGAGCCTATCCCCCCTTAAGGGCACATTCCTGAACTCCTAACATAGAACGAAGTTTAGAAAACTTCGCTTCTGTAAGAGACTTGGTGAAGATGTCTGCAACTTAATCTTCTGTAGGGAAATAGACAACTTCAATAACACTATCATGAACAAGATTTCTGATGAAGTGCATGTGTAGCTCAATGTGTTTGCTACGTTGGTGTAGAACTGGATCTTTGGCAAGCTTGATGGCACTTTTATTGTCACACCAAAGTGGAGTAGGCTGCTGCTACTCGAATCCAAACTCTAAAAGGATCTGTCGAAGCCATAAAGCTTCCTGACTGGCATTAACTACGGCTCGATATTCTGCTTATGCTGAAGAAAGAGTAAGATCTTGTTGTTTCTTTCAAGCCCAAGTGACAAGTCCAGATCCCAAACTGAAAACATAACCTGCAGAAGACTTTCAATCATCAGGATCGTCGACCCAATCTGAATCAGTGAAACCAAAAAACAAAGCTTTCCCCCCTGTACTGTAATGAATCCCAAACTGAATTGTACCTCGAATATATCGAAGTATTTTTTTTGCTGCTTTCCAGTGACTTTCATGAGGAGTTTGCATATAAGGGGAACACAGCCAACGAAAAAGGAAAGGTCAGGACGGGAACGAGTCAAGTATAAAAGACTACCAATAAGCTGATGATACAAGGTGGTATCTACTTCAGTGGAAGTACAAGTGGTAGAAAGTTTGACTCCAGACTAGAAGGGAGAAGGGGCTGGTTTACAATCTTTCCATGTGGAAACGATGAAGAAGGTCACAAACATATTTAAACTGGGAAAGAAAGATTCCTTCTTTGGTTTGCAAGACTTGGAGACCAAGAAAATAATGCAAATTTCCTAAGTCTGACATTTCAAAATTTTGCTTAAGACTGGATTTCACATGGATTATAAGTTTAGGGTCACTACCAGTAAGGATAAGATCATCAACATAAAGAACAAGTATGATGAGATGGTTTTCTACTTTCTTGGTATAGACATTAGGGTCAGAATGGCATCTAGAAAAACCAGTGTCAAGGAGAAAGCTATCCATTTTGGTATACCAAGCTCTAGGAGCTTACTTAAGGCCATATAAGGATTTCTTAAGGAGACAAACAAGGCTAGAGTTATTCTGAACATATCCAGGAGGTTGTTCCATGTAAATTTCATCATGTAAATCACCATGTAAGAAGGTAGACTTGACATCCATTTCATG
>LPNX010430984.1:121269-166658 GCA_001517045.1 Pseudotsuga menziesii | reverse complement strand
TAGCTGCATCCCAATCTGGATTTCCTGAAGCTTCTGCAAAAGTTTCTGGATCATGATTCTTGAAAACTTGAGCCAAAAGAGAAGAGGCTCGCTGAAACTAAGAACATGTTCGACGTTGATCTCTAGGATCACCAACAAGATCACCAGCTGCTTCACATGTTGAACGGACCCACCAGAGAAGTATTGGTGCTAGTGCAATTGGAGGAACATGAGAAGGCGAAGGTGGATTTTCATCCTCACTATCATCATCAGAAACTGGAGTTGGAAGCCTGTCAAGGAAGCTGAAAGAAGAATAAGAAGAAGGCACAATCGTTGAATCAGGCTCCCAGGGCAAAGATGGCACACCTGCCAAGTTAGGCTCACAAGCCAAGAGATTTTCATCAAATTTAACATCTCTTCTAATGATTATATCATGAAAATGTGGTTGAAGAAGTCTATAACCTTTTACATCTTCATAATATCCAACAAATATGCACTTTTCATTTTTCATCCGGAATGTGAGCCCATGCTTCACAACCAAACACACGAAAGTGACTTACATCTGGTTTAATTTTACTCCATGTTTCTTCCAGTGTTATACCTTGTGAAACTTTAGTGGGTGTGCGATTAACTATGTAATTTGCACAATTTATGGCCCCATCCCAATATTGAAGACTTAGTCCCTTAGATTGGATCATACAATTAGCCATTTCTTTTAAAGTGCAGTTCTTCCATTCAGCTACACCATTTTGTTGTGGTGTATATGGAACAGTGTGCTGTTGTTGGATTCCTTGTTCAGTGCAAAAAGTAGTGAACTTGTTGTTAACATATTCTCCTCCATTGTCAGATCTTAACTTAATAATTTGATGACCAAATTGTTTTTCAACAAGGACCTTGTAGGCCAAGAACATGTTAAATACTTCTATCTTAAGTTTTAAGAAGTAAACCCAAGTGCATCTGGAGTAGTCATCAATGAAAGTTAAGAAATATTTGAAACCAGAAAATGAAGCAGATGGAAGAGGGCCACACAAGTCACTATGCACAAGATCCAAGGGAACCGAGGCGTGCCAAGAGGCACGTTTGTCAAAACTATCTTGATGATGTTTTCTGAGTACACAACTAGAACAAACACCATCCTTGCAAGATACCAGCGGAAGACCAGTTACCATATTGTCTTTACATAGCTGTTGCAATGAGCGATAATTTAAGTGACCAAATCGCTCATGCCAAAGTTTGCTCAAGTTATCACTATGAGCAACAAAAACTGAGGGAAAAGGTGATGACCCAAAGTTGTTAAATTTGTACAACCTGGTAATATCATCAACAATTCCAGCAGCAAGGATATTTTGAGGACTTTTAAAATCCTTGATTACAACTTGGTGAGGTGTAAACGTCACAGTTTTACCTTCACCTGAATGAGTAATTTGATAGACTGATAACAAATTGCAGAAAATTATTGGAACACATAGTACATCACTGAAATGACCATTTTCTACTGGAACTGTTCTAGATCCTACAACACTTAGAGATCTATCATCACCAACAAATATTTGTTTGATGTTACATTCATGCATAGTAGAAAAGATGGCTTTATCCTTATCCATATGATAAGATGCTCCAGAATCAATGAGCCATTCATTTGAAGTAGAAGAAGAAGATGCAGTATAAGAATAACCACAAGCACAAAGTGCATGTCCATGAGAGGTAGATTCTGAAGACGAATCTAGGCTGATGTGGTGCTTCTTCATTGCTGCTTTCAAAGCTGTCATTTTCTTAAAACACTTAGATTCATCATGATTATATTTTCCACAAAAATTGCAATGACACTCAGTCTTCTTTCCTTTTTGCTTGGATCCTTTATCATTTTTTAAGGGAGGAACTGACTGAGAGAGTTTGGGACCCTTGTTGTTTTGCTTATTATTGCGAAAATTCTATTTTTTGGGAGGCTTGGACTTTTCTTTCTATTGGGAAAATAAGGCTTTCTCAAATGTATCTGCATTGTTAATTATTCCAAGATGAATGAGCTTATCTTTCTCTCTAATTAAGGAATCACAAAAGGATTCAAGGCTAGGCTCTTGATAGCTAGCTGCAGTCAAGGATTCTTTCATGGAGTAGAATGTAAATACAAAAACAGAATATGCAGGATCAAGTTTGGAAAGAATATGATAAATGCATTGTTTGTCTTCTGTCTTAATCTTGCATTCTGCACATAAAAGTCTAAGAGTTTTATACTTAGATAAATAGTCTTGAATGCATGAAAAATCATTTTGATTCAAGGAAAGAAACTCATTCTCAAGTTGATGACCCCGAATTTCATTGTGTTTACCAAACAAAGATTCCAGCTTTTCCCAAGGTTTATCAGGTTCATCAATGTCAGATATGTGGAATCGCAAATCAATAGAGATTGACATCCCAATCAATCCATGAGCTTCATCACATCTATTTCTCCATTTAATTTTATTATCATCATCAGTGGGTTTTGTTTCTTTCCCTGAGGTTATCCTGAAAAGTCCCCTACTTCGTAGAACATCCTCCATATGAGATTTCCATGATAAATAGTTAGAACTTGTAAGTATAATATCACAAAGGGTGGCCATAATATAAAATAATGGCTGAAATAACAAAAACTAACTATCTGGTTGCAAAGAGTTCGAAAAAATATGTGGTTTTAAAAAAAACGGCACTGAAAACTGATTTCGGATGATGAAGTTATGCTTGATCAAAGAAAATGTTGAAGATGTCTCCAATAGTGACGTGGCAGATATTAACTTGACCAACTAAAAAAAAGAACCCTCCTCTTCCCAAGATCAACCTTTAACAATCACTTTACAATAAAGTTGCTTTGAAGTGAATCACTTTTGTAGAATAAGTGAGGTTCACTTTTACAACAATGTACTTTTAAATAGTGCGGCAATAAATTAAAAGACTTCAGTGACTCATTTTTATTTTATTTTATTTATGTGAGATGCACTTTTACAATAAAATAACTTGAAAATAGAAATTGCATGCACTAAAAAATAGCTTGATAAGACTTGAACTCAAGACTTATCAAGGTGTAAAGCAACTTTGGACCAAGTGAGCTAAGTTTAAAAGGTACGTAAAAATATGGAAAGAGTAAGGGGTTTTTTTTTTTTTAAGTTTTCTCTCTCGTTTTCCATGCTTGCTTTCTTTTCCTGCAAATCACAAAAGAAATGAAAAACAAAAACAAAACAAAAAATTTCTACACAATGGGGTTAGATCTTGGTTAGCTTACCCGGAAAGTCTACGTTTTCAAGTTTTCTTGTTGTTTCTGATTTGCCGTGATCACACAAGGTGCACGGCAAAGAGCATACGTAGCCAAGAAGACAAGGCAAAAAAAAAAAAAACTTTCTCTTACTGTTTCTGATTCGTCGCGATCGCGCAAGATGCACGGCAAAGAGCATACGCAGTCAAGGAAGGCAACAATTCGAGACTAAAAAAAAAAAGATCTAATAATAAACTGATAAAAATATGAGAGATTTAAAAAAACAAATCCGTCACTGTAACATTATACCTTCAGATTTGCCGAAATGGGTGTTTCTGGAGCAAACGAAAACTATTTCCTGATGGAAACGATGCTCCGAACACAATGGAATAGCTCTCACAGGCCAAAAATGCATAGAAAATCCAGAACCAAAAACCCTTTCAAAGTTTCGGCAACACCGGTTCCAAATCTTGATCAAAACCGAAAGAGGCTCTTCATAAAAGCTCTGATACCATGTTCAGGTACACAGGGTACTCCCAAAGGACCGAACACCAAGAGCAACCACTTTACACAAATGAATCACAGATCAATACACCAATGTTTGTCACGTGGTTAAAACCCTCGAGAGAGAAACAGTCCACGGACCCAGCCAAATAGCTGCTTGGAGCAATTTATTATGCAAAAGAAAGAAAGTTACATGAGCTTCTCATAATCGATCAACTAGCCAAGGACCCTCTATGCTCTTTAAATAGAGATCATAGACCAATCGGGTGTTAAGCCATGGATCAATGGTAGGTATGATCTAAGAGAAGTTGAACCGTCGGATCACTCTATATCTAGAACATATCGTGATCGTCGGATTAGAATATTTACAAATGCATACTAATGTATACTAAAGAAACACACTTTACCTAACGAATATATTACATAAGTTGATCTTAACTAACTCCTAAGTGTCTAAATATCCTAACACAATTCTCTGGGTCCTACATGGTTAGGCTCTCGATATTGCTACTGACAAAGTGAGTCCCCTTCAAGTGGGCCCCTTGGAATTATTCCCATGGATGTAGCATCCTTACAACCACTTTTGGGGCTCTGATCCACATTAAAAAAAGTTATTATGGGAACATGTAGATATCTCCACCATTAATATGGATTTATGTTGGAAAAAAAGAAAGTTATGTGATGTGGGGGTGACTATAGTGTGATATATATGCTCACAAGTAGTGGAGAAATATTCGAGGGATGTTAGAGAAATTTTATACATAAATATTTAACCCATTTCTAGTAGGCCCTGTTATTATGATTACAACTTGAAACATTAGGCTATGCATTGAGAAAATATAATTACTTAAAATGGCCTACATCAAGTATGTTGGTGAGTCACTGCAATTGAATAACTAGACTATCTGGGTTCTCATGATAAAGTAATTTTCATAAGGACCCATATTATGGGAGCTAATGTATCACTACTGGAAAGGAATAACTTATTTCTCTTACTAGATATGTGGATGGATGTGAATTATAGAGATTCATGGATACATCTAATTATATGTTTACATTTGTCAATACCTCAACTATTCCTAAGTTCTCTAAACTTGGGGAAATCCCATTGCCACCCCCTTTATAAATTTTGAAATGATTAGTTCACTAAAGTTGTCATCCTTAATCATTTTGATTTTCTAACCTTGATAAGGGGAAACAGTTTTATTGCATTACTTTATTATTATTTTTATCATTTTTCCTTATGAATAGTGCTCAACAATTAGCCTCCACATATATTTGGCCTCATAGTTCAAGTTCAAGGTTACTTGTTTCTATGAATTCATTATGAATTTGATTAATTTTAAAGTTCTATCTCTTAAGTTACTGAAGAGAGAGCACTTATGCTACCTTTTGGTTGACTTCAAGTTGCTCCTATCTCGATAATCATTCTCTTTTCAATCATTTATGTCAATATATATTTTGAAAGGCCTTTGTTTTGATTGTACTTGGTCATCTAATTTGGCCTCAACCCATTGATTGGGCCTCTTTGTGCATAAGTTTCCAACTCTTCAATTAGATCCTTTGAAATTTTCCATTCGAACAATAATTTTATGATTGCACCTAGTTTCAAATTCAAGCCATATTTTCCTCTAAATAAATAATTTCAAAAGCCTTATTGAACTAAGAGTCAAGTATGATCTTCAATCAAGTAATTATCCAAATGGGAAAACTTTAGATTTATACTAGAAGAGTGGCATGGTGCTTCAAATCATAATTTCCAAATCATCCTTGATCTATTAATCAAGCTATTTCAAACCTTGAGCCCTTTTCTTCCTTCCAAATATTTTGGTCAACGCAATTTTTTTTGGGTATGATTGTCATTGATGTCAAAGAAGTTCATTAATAACAAAGGAAAAAGGATAGCAAGTGGAACATGTTGAATTTTTGTGTTAAATTATTGTATTATGGACGAATCTCGAAGTCGACCTAGTCGACCTAGTGGACCATTGACATACGAAGTTGAGCTATTATCGACCATTGACATTCAAAGTCGACCTAGTCAACCTATTGTCGACCATTATTAGTTAAGTCTAAATCAAAGTCGACGGAGTCTTAGAACTAGAGTCACGAATCGAGTCACATACAAGTTGGAGTCAGAGTTCGAAATTGAATTAGCAAATCGGAGTCGACAAAGTATAGTTTCACATTAGAATCAATAAACGTCAAGATTGGCGAAGTTCAGTTTGACATCGAAATTAACAAAGTCGAAGTCGAAACAGTGGAGTTAGAAGCGCTGGAATACGCAGTATACTTTTGAGGTTGATTCTCAACATCATAATTGATCTGTCAGATTCATAATTGATGACATATTGTAAATAAAAAGATACAAAGGGTAAGAAGTTAACCAATCTAAATCAAGATTATGAAGTCTAATATTTCATAATCATATAGTTAAAATCATAGGATTAATAGAGAAGGTAATTCTAAATTAGTTTTTTTTGTTAAGGGTCATGATGAAGAGTTGTGACTATTAGGTATAGAGGCACGATCGAGGGTATATAAACAAATCTCTAGTCATTCAAATAGAGTGTCTTTGTACACACAAAAATTGAAAAATATAAAGTGTACAAAAAATAGAGAAACACATAATTGTTTAAGGGAGGTTGAGAGGCGCAAGGGTAGGAATTACTATCTTGTAGGAAGTCGAAGCTTCCTTCCAGTCATTACTAGTAAACAGGGTATCAATGCATCCTTCAGTTGTCTCTAATAATATGGGGTGTTAGTGAATCCTTCAGTCGTAGATGAAAATATTAGGTGTTATCACATCCAACAAGTTGTTTCTTGTGAAATACTTGTAAATACAATTTTGCAGTAATAGAAAGTGTTTGTGGTTTTTCCCAATGGGTTTACATGATAAAATTATGTGTTTTGTTTCTATTGTTTTTTTGTTTTTAAAATAAGGTGAAAAAATTTAAAGAAATACATAATATTGATTCACCCCCCCTCTCAGTATTACTTGATTCTCCAATAATTGGTATCATAGCGAGTCTCTTCACTAAAAGTTTAATCGCTTGAAGAGAGATCATTTATCACCATGGATCAACACAAAAAAATGACCTCCAAGGTTCCATTATTCAATGGTAAAGATTATGCGTTCTTGAATGTTAGGATGAGAATTCATTTAATGTCTATTGGACTTGAAGTTTGGTTATCTATAGAAATAGGGTATAGATATCCAAAATATCCTCCCACGGATCTTGAAGGAATTAAGCAATTTGGGTACAATGCAAAAGTTGTTAATGCAATTTTGGCTGGACAAAACATAACAATTTTTACCAAAGTTATGCATTGCAATACAATGAAGGAGATTTGGAACAAATTACAAACCACCTATGGAGGAGATACCAAGGTAAAAAGGGCCAAACTCCAGACATTTAAAGCTCAATTTGAAAGTCTAAAAATTAAGCAAGAAGAGAACATATCATAACACTTTGAGAGAATAGACGAGATTGTTAATGCAATTCAAGGGCTAGGGGAAGAATTGGAAGAAATTGAAATAGTTGAGAGAGTACTAAGATCACTTCCAATTATTTACAATCCTAATATCTCCACCCTAGAATATAAAGACAATATTGAAAAGCTTATCATGAATGAACTATATGGGATCCTCATAGCTTATGAATGAGGATTGGACAAGATAACAAAAAGGAAGTAGCTTTCAAGGCATCTAAAGTAGCGAAGAAATCCGAAACAAAGATTCAATCAAAAGACTATGATGATGAAGAAGCACTACTTGTTAAAAGTATTAAGAAAGGTACATGTAAGTAAAAAGGGAAATTACCCTTAAAATGCTTCAACTATGGGGGGAATTGTTCACTTTGCTTCCAAATTCCCTTATCCCAAATATGAAGAAAATAATGAGTGTCCTGAAGATTTCAAAAATAAAAAATGGCAATATGGGAAGGAAAAAAAAAAGAATATTACTTTTTACTCCATGGATTATAGTTGCTTAGATGAGTCCAGTGGAGATGAAGAAGCAGAAGTTCTATTTATGGGAATAGAGAATGAAAATCCTGAAGAAGAATCAGAAGGAGTGGTAGACCTTGAAGTTGAACTCATAAGTTCTCTTGAATAATTAAGAAAGTATAAAAGGATGTATAAACAATTAAAAACCAAAGTGATAGAGGTTGAAAAGAAAAATAATGATACAGAAAGAATAATTGTTGACTTAAAAAATCAGCTTCAAGAAGCTAAAAAGGTTGAGAATAGTCTAGAACAACAGCTCAAGAAAAGAATAGAAGATGTGAAAGAAAAATTGTTCAATAGCCCTATGTGCCACAGAAAAGAAAAATCTACGGCACATGGACAGTGGATGTTCAAAGCACGTGATAGGAGACTCAAGTAAGTTTATCAGCCTAAAACAAGATCAAAAGGGAAAAGTCACTTTTGGAGATAATCTATAGTCTAAAATAACTAGGAAAGGTACAATGGCTCTTAGCAATAAGGTTAAAGAAAAAAATGTTTTGTTAGTAGAAACGTAAAACCTAATCTTGTAAGTGTGAGTCAAACTTGTGATCAAGTGAACATTTTCATGTTTGACGCCAAGAAATGTGAAATCAAAAAGAAACATTCAGGAAAGCTTGTTGGAACTACTATGAGAACTCCAAGCAATGTATACATCCTAGAAAATGAATAACAATGGTATATGAGTCGGATTGATGAAAGCATGTTGTGGCATAGAAGGATGGGGCACTTGAACTTTGGAAATCTTGTAAAATTAAGTAAGAATGGAGTTATAAGAAATTTACCCAAGATCATAAATCCTCCAAACTATGTTGGTAGACATTATCTTCATGGGAAACAAACAAAGGAAAGCTTTAAGATCAAAGAGAATACAACATCACAACCACTATAAATAATTCACACTGATCTCTATGGACCTACAAGTACAAAAAACATGCAAGGTGAGTGTTACTTCATGTTGTTCATTGATGATACAAGGATGCCTTGGGTGACATTCCTCAAGAAAAAATATGAAGCTTTTGTGAAGTTTAAATATTTCAAAACACTAATTGAGAATGAAACAAATCTCAAAAATAAATGTCTAAGGTTAGATAATCGTGGTGAGTAACCACAAATGAATTCAATGAGTTTTTTGAAACTCATGGGATCAAAAGGAAATTTTCAACCCCAAAAACTCCTCAACAAAATGGAGTCGTTGAGAGAAAGAATGGGACAGTTCATGAAGCAGCCAAAACCATGCTGAATGAAGCTAAACTTCCTGATAGTTATTGAATAAAAGAAATATATACAGTTGTTTATATACAAAATAGAGGACAACTCGGAATAAATAATGATAAAACCCCCTATGATCTATGATTTGGCAGACCAACATCAGTTAAGTATTTTAGAGTCTTCGGAAGTAAGTTCTACATAAAGAGAGATGATGATAATCTTGGAAAATTTGACTCCAGGACAAATGAAGGCATATTTCTTGGATATTCATCCACTAAAAAGGCATACAGATGTTACAATCTAATATCACACAAAATCCTAGAAAGCATAAGTGTAATTATTGATGACACCAAACCAAGAAAGATTAAAGTTCAAGAAAGTGAGGATGATGAAGAAACTGATGATGAAGAGAAATATGAAGATTCTCAAAAGGAGGAGTTTTTAAAGGAAGAGAAAGATATATATTCTCAAAAGAAGGAATCTATAAAATAAGAATATGAAGATGAAGTTTCTCAAAAGCAGGAGGCCTTAGAAAAAAAAGGAAGAAAATGAAGATGAAGACTCTCCTAGATCTGATACGAAAAATCTATCTACAAGAATTCAAAAAAATCATACTGAAACTCTAATCATAGGTGAAAAATATGTAGGAGTTATTACAAGAGGAAGACTAATGTTTCAAGAAGAAGCATTAATATCGTTGGTTGAGCCAAAAACTCTTGCAGAGGATAGAAAAAATAATGATTGGATCAGCGGCATGAATGATGAGTTTGACCAAATAGAGAAAAACTAAACTTGGGAACTTGTCCCAAGACCAAATGGAATGAATGTTATTGTGACCGAATGAATCTTCAAAAACAAGTTTAATGAGGATGGTCAAGTCATAAGAAACAAAGGAAGGCTAGTATGCAAGGGATATGCTCAAATTGAAGGTATTGAATTTGAAGAGACTTTTGCACCTATGGCGAGACTTGAAGCCATTAGAATGTTTTTAGCATTTGCATGCTATGAAAACTTCAAAGTATACCAAATGGATGTAAAATGCATGTTCCTTAATGGAGAAATTGAAGAAGAAGTTTATCTTGAACAACCTGAACGTTTTCTATTATCAGAAAATAGAGATTATGCTTGCAAACTAAAAAAGGCACTCTATGGCCTCAAACAAGCTCCAAGAGCATGGTTATCAAGGCTGGACAAATACTTGAAGAAGGAAGGATATAAAAGAGGGGCCACTGACAGTAATCTCTACATAAAAATTGAAAACAAAAACATGATCATTGTTGTTTCCTACATTGATGATATAATATTTGGAAGTGAACTACAGGTTCAAAGTTTAAAATTTGCTTCAGAAATGAAGAAGGAGTTTGAAATGTCAATGTTGGGTGAACTAACATTCTTTCTTGTCTTACAAATGGATCTTCATCTCTCAAACCAAATATATCAAAGATAAGTTGAAAAAGTTTAAATTGGAAGAATCAAAACCAGTTAGTACTCTTATGATCACAGGTTGTAAATTAAGCAAGGATGATGAGTATTTGGAACTAGATCATACCATGTATTGTTGGGGCACACACCTTAACGGTCCCTAGGTTTGGTAACTCCGCGGTTTTTGTGGAAACTTGTAAGCGGAGTTGCAACTCAAAATAGTCTTAGGGGTGTAGGGGTTGAGTAAAATCCTTCTTTTTGTAATAAACCCATGGTTTAAGTCCAGGGTTTAGGGTTCGGGGTGCCCATGGTTTAATCCCATGGTTTTGTAATAAGTGCACTATAAATAAGCACTCTTGTAAAGAAGTCAGTTTAGGCTTTTGATGTAAGATGAATTGATGCGAAGCTAAGGCTTGTTTTGTAAGGTTAAGTCCCAGCTGTGTGTGTGGACCGTACCTTTGTAGTTGTGTGCGTAGAGGGTTTTGGGTGATTAAGAAGATCTGCAAATGTGTACACAGAGATGTGCAGCTTAGTGCGTAGCTTGAGGAATTGAAGGGGTCTGCAGCTGAGTGTGCAGATCAGAACTGTGGTTTTTGTAAAGAGTTGAATAAAACACAGTTCTGTGGACGTAACCCCTAAACTAGGGGTGAACCATGTTATATCGTGTGTTGTGGTTCTGTTGTGTTGTTGTTATGTTCTTTTATGCATTAATAATTATATAACTGATAAGTAAGATCACTGTTAAATACTAATTTCACTGTGAATTCCCAGTAAAGGGTTAAGCAAGGCACTGTTTGTTTATCTAACCACGAAGCTAAATAAGTGAATATCAAAGCTCTATATTTTAATGTTATCATTTGTTAGAAGCTAAAGGTATAGTAATATCCCTCTTCTGCTTGCAGAAACCTGATTCTGCGGCACCCCATAGCTGTTTCGGGTGAGACTGCAACCTATTCGCAGGTTGTTTCCGAAACGGCCAACACTGTGGGTATTTTGTTGGTGCAAAGACAAAAGTATAGAACCCGGGTCTACCCTAAGCCCAACAAATTGATTCCATTGCTGGTTGAAATCAGTATCTTCTCAAGAGGGGTTTACGTCGTACCTCAAGGGCTATGTTTTGGAGACCCTCAGTGAAAGAAATCGGTGATTGGATTGAAGAGACTTATCTGAACTTTGTTGTACAAGAGAACAAAGATCCGCATCATAGTTCAAACGACTTTTTACAAAGGTATGTTTTTTCTAATGTTTATGAAATTTTCTTTGGTAATATCCACATAGAGTTGCACCAGTGGTTATCCAGGTTAACAGAGAGAAGGACGAACTTCCAAGAAGGTCAGTTTCCTGATTGGACCCCCGCAAGAATTAATATATTGAAAAGGGTGAACAACGAGATATCCCGCGCTGTTGATTTTTGGACAACGCAAACCCTTGAAGCATTTGTGACGGAGTTCACCATCGACACAAGTACGTCCTTCAGCGAAGCCGAACGGCAGTTCTTCAAAGGACCAAGGGGTAAGTACTTGAATTCATTTAGTTTGAGAATTAAAATGCTATTGGCTAAAAAAGGTATATTGCTTATTGAATCGGACTATTAGATTTAGTATTACTAATCTATGTTTGCAAGTGAAAGCACCTTCGACAAGCAAAGTGGTTTGCTGCGAAGTGGCAAAAGGTACAAGAGAAATTTTGAGTCCTATACCCTAGGTCAGAATACCGAGTCTAACCCCGTAAGTCCAGGAACCTTAGAGCCCGAAGAAGCCCCTTCTGTTGGAAACCCTCCGGTAACCCCGCAGTGAAGACCTATTATCCCTGAGAACCCGTCGCAGTCTCAAAGTAACCCTAGCCCGAGTATTCCTGTCGCAGGTCAGTCTACCCCAGTAAGTTCCCCCCCGCCTACTACCAAGCCCCCTCCCTCCCCCCTAGATCTGCGATGGCCCATATGAATGACGACATTAAGCTCCCTGTTTTCAAAGGAACTGGATCAGAGGATCCAGAACAGTTCTGGTTCTTATGCGAAGCAGTGTGGACTGCTAAGAACATTATGGATCAAGATACAAGAAGAGCGCAGCTGGTTACTTCTTTTAGAGACCGCACTTTGACCTGGTTCATGAAGTATTCCAATACTCATAACCATGTCTTGGCTGATATAAAAGCAACAATGATAAAGGAATTTAAGAAGCCTAAATCGGAGTCACAGTGTATCACTGAGCTAAAGGAAATTCAGCAGAGGCGAGGAGAATCGGTGTGGGACTTTGATCAGAGGTTCAAAGTTCTGCTAAATCAAGTCAGTTTCACCATTGGACCAGTGCAGCATAAGGAATGGTTCATCGCAGCTTTGTTACTGCACATCAGGACTCCACTCATGCAACAGAAGGTTGCGGATCAGCAGGAGGCTTTGGAAATCGCTATGAAGCTTGAAACAGCCCCTGTTGAAGATAATTCTGGTATCGCTCAAATACAAGTGCAGTTGGCAGTGATGGCTCTGGAGCTTCGTGATATGAAAAAAAGGGAAAGTGAGTCATGAAGAGGTTTGGTGTACACAATGTCGGACAGAGGGTCACGACAAGGAACAGTGTCCTGCGGTAAGAAATTTCTTGAATTCTGGTGCACCAAACCCGTTCAACCCTAGTGTTCTATATTGTGAGATCTGTAGGACAACTGGCCAGCATCGACCTGAAGATTGCTATCTTCTGCAGAGGTATGTGCAAGTTCCTAAGAACCGTTATTGTAAGTTCTGTAAATCAATGGGACACAATGAAGATGAGTGTCGGAGCTTTGACCTCATGAGAGAACGCACTTATGATGCTTATCGGGTACAAAATGATGGCCAAGGCAATGATGGATATGGTTACCACGATAGTACATCAGGTAGCGAAACTTTTAGAGGTCGTGGTCGTGGTGGTATGGCTAGTAGAGGATGAGGCCAAGTTGTGTGCTATAACTGTAACCAGGCAGGACATCTAGCTAGAGACTATCGGAACCCAACTACGACATGTCGATATTGCAGAGCTGTCGACCATGTGATTGAGCAATGCCCGCAGCTGATCGCGAAGATTCAAGAAATAAATAGTGGCCCTACTCAGAATATTCAGCCGATAGCTGTGGAACAATGACCTGTCCCAGCCATTAATGTTGTTACCGGGAGTGGAGCTACGATGGAAGTATAGAACAAGGAGAAACATCCTACCAACACTTGGGTTCGTAAGGCCCCAGAAAAAATCCCAGCATTTGATGTCGAAAGAGAAAAAGATACATTTATGGAAGTCAAGAGAGACTTTGCTGACCCTAACACCTCAGTAGCACCTGTGCAACAACCTCAGTAGCAGTCGCAGCCGCAAGAAGCTTCGACAAATAAACTAAGTACACTGTCCTCCTTTTTACAGAGTTGCATGAAGCTCTTAAGAAATCAGAATGCTTTAAATGAGATGCAGAAAGTTATTGCTTCTGGTAAGGAAAAAACTGTTCATAGAGTCAGAAGAACTAGTAGGGAGATGAGATTGAATGCTCAGATAGGAGAATATGACATGACTGATGTCATCTTGGACCTAGGATCAAAAGTAAATGTCTTAACTAAGCAGACATGGGAACAAATGGAAAAACCTACTCTGGAATGGTCCCCTATACAGTTGAGATTAGCCAATCAGCAGAAGATTGTGCCCCTAGGAAGACTCCCTAGTGTATCAGTAGATATTGATGGAGTCAGTACCCTAGCAAACTTTGAGGTAATTGAAATAATTGATGACAACAACCCCTATCCAGCGCTGCTAGGCATTGAATGGGAAATAGATAATGATGCAGTAATCAACCTGAAGAAGAGGCAGATGACTTTCGAAGGGAAAGGACTGAGAGTCATAGTACCATTGGATCCTTCTCAAGGAGAGAGGTACACCGAGCCAGGAAAAGATGAAGACCTGGATGTTTTGGACCATATCTACAATATCACAGTGAAGGAAGAATATTATGTTGATCCTACTGCCGAAGGTATCATGGATTGGCAGTGTGACAGCTCCTGCATGACGGATTTAGATGATGGCCTAGAAAATTGGCAGAATAGACTGTATGAGCTACATGGACATCGATGTGCAAGAATTACCAAGTCTCTCAGAAGGCTTAGTTCATAGACAAGAACCTTACCTTTTTTTGATGGTTCGACAGACCCAGAAGATTTTATTATGCAATTCTCAGAACAAGTACTAGACTCACAGAAAATGGAGACTCTGGATTCAGCATTCAGAGCCACAGCAACCAGATGGTGGAATGGTCACAAAAAGTACATTCATAGTTGGGAAGCGTGCCAGAAGTCCCTTTGCCTAAGATTCAGGGATCAACCTCAGGAGGTGCGAAGCAGGTTTAATGGTAAGACTAGTCCTCAGGGACATTTGGAGCAATGCTACGAAGCATGGAAGCATGTACCTCATGAAGAATGGGTACATAGGTTTGTGCACACCCTAGAACCTATAGCAAAGAACTGGTATGTAGAGGTCGAGCTTCGCCACGGTACTGTAAGTTGGGATAGTCTTGTTGATATTTTTGTGCTGACATTTTCTATTAATGAGGTTTCTCCTACTTTGGATGCAGCTGTTAGGTTGATCCATACTAAAGTATTCGATGATCAAGAAATAGCAGAATACCAACCTGATTGGAAGGCACAAGAAGCCAATGCAGTAGAATGTTATAACCTCGCAATTGATGAGTATGACGATCCGCGCAACATTAACATTCCTGAGTCAGAAGGACACTGCGAAGTACATGGACCAGCAGTTGAAGCACCTGAAGTGACTCAGCCCTTGAAGATGCGGACCGTAAACATTGGGTCAGAAGAAAACCCTAAGTATGCTACCATTGGAGATTATTGGGATGACGAAATGGTAAGCAAGGTGACCCAACTTCTCCATGAATATCAGGACCTATTTCCGATGAAGTTCTCAGAGATGAAATGTATCCTTGGTGATATAGGAGTGATAAAGATCCATTTGAAACTTGATGCGAAGCCTGTGAAACAGTGCCCTTATAGGCTGAACCCTAAGGATAAGGAAAAAGTCAGAATGGAGCTAGATAAGATGCTTGCTGCAGGAATCATTGAGCCTGTTGAAGAATTCGAATGGGTCAGTCCTATGGTGGTGCAAGAAAAGAATACTAAGGGAGAAATCAGAATCTGTGTCGATCTGAGAAAGCTGAATGATGCCTATTTACATGACCCTTTCCCCACTCCCTTTACAGATGAATTTTTAGACAATGTTGGAGGTCAAGAAGTGTACTCTTTTACTGATGGATTTTCAGGTTACCATCAGATTAGAATTGCTCCAGAAGATCGACACAAGACAACCTTCACTACAAAGATGGGATCCTTCCAGTATATAGTTATGCCCTTTGGCTTGAAGAATGCACCTGCTATGTTTTCTAGAGTAGTCATCTCTGCTTTTAAGGAATTTATACATAAATTCTTGGAAGTTTATTTTGATGACTGGACTATCTTTAGGTTATTAAAAGACCATATAACTAGTTTAAGACTTATGCTGGACAAATGTAGACAGCATCAGATTTCCTTGAATTTGAAAAAGTGTATCTTTTGTGCCCCTTTTGGAATTCTGCTAGGTCACATTGTATGTAAGCAAGAATTGATGATGGATCCTGTGAAAATAGCCATTATTGTGAACCTTCCACCTCCGAAGTCTGTTAAACAAATTCGCACTATGCTTGGTCATACTGGATATTACAGGAAATTCATTAAAGGATATGCTCAGATAACAGCCCCTATGGAAAAGCAGTTGAAGAAAGATATTAGGTTTGAATGGACACCTGAGTGTCAAGCAAGCTTGGCTATTTTGAAGGAAAAGATGGTAACTGCCCCTATCTTAGTATTCCCTGACTAGAATAAGGAGTTTCATGTGCATGTCGATGCATCCTCCATTGCTCTGGATATAGTATTGGCTCAGTCAAGTGAAGGTAATATTGATCACCCTATTTCTTTTGCAAGTAGAAAACTGTCCACAACAGAAAAACATTATACTACTACAGAACGAGAAGGTCTAGCTATGGTTTATGCATTGCAGAAGTTTCGACATTATTTGTTAGGGTCTCATTTTAAAATGTTCACTGACCATTCTGATTTGAAGTATTTGGTTAACAAGCCTGTGCTAGGTGGAAGGATATGCAGATGGTTGATTCTGTTTCAAGAATATGACTTTGAGATCATAGTCAAACCTGGAAGACTGAATCTAGGTCCTGACCACTTGTCGAGGCTCGAGTCAGGAGAAGAGCCCATTAGTTTGGACGAAGGTCTTCCTGATGCCCAGTTGTTTGCCATCCAGAGGGTTGATGATTACTTCCAGGATATTGTTCAGTACTTGTCTACAGGTTTTGTACCTGCCGAAATGAAAACGCATCAGAAGAAGCAGCTGGTGGTTAGAGCAGCTGACTTTACCTTAATAGCAGGACAACTATATAAGATGGGACCAGATGAAATACAGTGTAGATGTGTCCTGGAGCATGAAAAGCCATTAATTTTGGCTGAGGCATATTCTGGAGCAGCAGGAGGTCATTACGTAGGAAAAGCTACAGCACAGAATATCCCGACAGCCGGATTGTGGTGGCCCACAATTCATAAGAATGCAAGAGAGTATTTCCACAACTGCAACATCTGTTAGAGGACAGGTAAACCATCCAGGAGGGATGAGATGCCTCTAGTTCCGCAGGTAACTTTACAACCCTTCGACAAATGGACTATTGATTTTGTTGGACCTATCAATCCCCCTGCGAAGAAATCTGGAGCAAGATACATTATTCCAGCAACTGACTACCTTACTCATTGAGCCGAAGCTCAACCAGTCAAGACCTGTAGTGCTGCTACAGCCGCGAAGTTCATCTTCGATAACATCTTGTCAAGATTTGGGTGTCCTAGAATTCTTATGAGTGATCAAGGATCACATTTCTTAAATAAGACTATTGAAGTATTGACTGAAAAATTTCAAGTATATCATCAGAAGAGTACTTCCTATCATCCTCAAGCAAATGGAACTGTCAAAGCCTTTAACAAGATCCTTGAACATGCTCTGACGAAGGTTTGCAATGCTAACAGAAATGACTGGGATCTTAGAATTCCAGCAGTACTATGGGCTTATAGAACCACTTGCAAGAAGTTGACAGGCCATACACCTTTTAGGTTGGTTTATGAACAAGAAGCAGTCATGCCCATGGAGTACATTGTTCCTAGCCTCAAAATATATGCTTTCACAGAGAAGGATGACCCAGATGTGATGAAAGAAATCCTGGCAAAGATATTAGAACTTTAAGAGGACAGATTCATTGCAGGGTTCCAGCAACAAGTGCAGAAAGCTAGAGAAAAAGCATGGCATGATAGACACATTAAGAGGAAGCAGTTCCAGAATGGTGATCTTGTGCTTTTATATGACAGTAAATTCATGAAATTCCTGGGGAAGTTCAAGACACATTGGAAAGGACCATACATAGTGCAGAGAGTTACTGATGGTGGCGCAATCCAGTTAGCTAAATTGAATGGAGAAATTTTACCTTCCATGGTGAATGGAAGTAGGTTAAAGAAGTACAGGGATAAGCCGGGACCCCTTAATTAGAAGTAGCAGCAAAAAGGGTAGTCTAAGTACCAAGAACAATTGGAATTGGGTACTAGACTATAATGAAGCTGTTCTCAAAGCTACGAAGTGTTGAAGACTGTCAAAGTTTGAAGGTTGAAGTTTGGTTGCCGTGTAGGTCAGGATGGGTCGAAGGTGAATATTATGTCGAGGGTACTCATTGAGGCGAAGCTGAAGTTAGTAGTTATGTCGAAGAAGAAAGGTGTGTCGCAGCCTAAAATGTGACTGACGAGACAAATTCTACTTGGTGGCGTCGAAACGTGAACTGCCTATCATGATGAGATCTTGGGAAAATCTAGCGCCGTGTGGGCCGGATTCACCGCCGTTCCATCAGATTTGGTGTCATTAATGCACCATGATGACAGATTTTGTTGTGAGCTTCTATAAGAAGCTATACCGGCCTCCGACTCCTGCATTGTGCACTTCTTTGAGTTTATAGTTAGTACCATGTCAAATGATCACGAAGTCCAGGAATTGTTACGAGAGTTCAGGGAGAGAGGTCTGCAGAACCTTCTGAGCAATCCTCCTTGCGAGGAGGCGTCTCCAGCGCCAAAGTAGCCAATGCAAATACGATCAACTAGAAATAAATTTAAGGCAGAAGTTCGCTCTAAGTGGAACGATGAAAGGCACAACCTCTCAGGAAAGACTCAGGAGGATCCCGAAGAATGGAGGCATGCCGTTTGTCTTATGCTAAATTACAGTGGCATGCAATCACAGGGGCACTGCCTATTAAGGACCCAATGTTTTGGATGGTCAAATGTTCGATAGGACATGAACGGGAGGCAGTTCGAAAGATGGGGTCGCTGATAGAAGGCCCAATGACCCCCATGACCACCATAAATATGATGGAGGCAGACAGCAGCATGAGAGAGGGTCGTATTCTACTAAGGATGAAAGGATGAAGGATCAAGCAAGCCGCGGCCGTGGTAGCAGTAGCAGAAGGGACGACGATGCAGCCATAGCAAGCCGTTTTCTATCTTCACCAACAAGATTCTACCACCAGAAAAGTAGCTGAGTGTCCCAGGACGGGACACTGGTGAGTCTTAGGGGCCTGTTGGGGCGCGCACCTTAACGGTCCCTAGGTTTGGTAACTTCGCGGTTTTTGTGGAAACTTGTAAGCGGAGTTGCGACTCAAAATAGTCTTAGGGGTGTCGGGGTTGAGTAAAAGCCTTCTTTTTGTAATAAACCCATGGTTTAAGTCCAAGGTTTAGGGTTCGGGGTGCCCATGGTTTAAGCCCATGGTTTTGTAATAAGTGCACTATAAATAAGCACTCTTGTAAAGAAGTCAGTTTAGGCTTTTGATGTAAGATGAATTGATGTGAAGCTAAGGCTTGTTTTGTAAGGTTAAGTCCCAGCTGTGTGCGTGGACGACCTCTGTAGCTATGTGCACAGAGGGTTTTGGGTGATTAAGAAGATCTGCAGCTGTGTGCGCAGAGATCTGCAGCTTAGTGTGCAGCTTGAGGAATTGAAGGGGTCTGCAGTTGAGTGCATAGATCAGAACTGTGGTTTTTGTAAAGAGTTGAATAAAGCACAGTTATGTGGACGTAACCCCTAAACTAGGGGTGAACCACGTTATATCGTGTGTTGTGGTTCTGTTGTGTTGTTGTTATGTTCTTTTATGCATTAATAATTATATAAATGATAAGTAAGATCACTGTTAAATACTAACTTCACTGTGAATTCCCAGTAAAGGGTTAAGCAAGGCATTGTTTGTTTATCTAACCGCGAAGCTAAATAAGTGAATATCAAAGCTCTGTATTTTAATGATTATCATTTGTTAGAAGCTAAAGGTACAATAATATCCCTCTTTTGCTTGCAGAAACCTGATTATGCGGCACCCCATAGCTGTTTCAGGTGAGACTGCAACCTGTTCGCAGGTTGTTGCCGAAAGGGCCAACACTGTGGGTCTTTTGTTGGTGCGAAGACAAAAGTATAGAACCCGGGTCTACCCTAAGCCCAACATGTATAGATAAATGATTGCTAGTTTTCTATATGTAATAGCTACAAGACCAGGTGTGATGCAGTATGTAGGATTTGCCGCCAGATTCCAATCCTCCCTCAAAGAAACACATGTGGCAGCAGTAAAAAGAATCCTTAGATATATGAAGGGAACTATGGATTATGGTTTACGGTATCCAAAAGGAAATGACTTCACTCTGAAGGAATTTGCTGATGTATATTGGGAAGGAAGTATTGATGAGCACTAGTGGATCAGCATTTTACTTGGGATATTTCTTGGTATCATGGCTAAGCAAAAAGAAGTCCTTTGTTTCAATCTTGACCATGAAAGCTGAGTATATTGTTGATGCATCATGTTGTACTCAAGTCAATTGGATGAAACAAACCTTAGAAGATTTACTTGTGAAATATGAGTACCCAATTGTGATACACTATGACAACATGAGTGCCATTAACATATACAAAAATAAAGTTATGCACTCCAAGGCCAAGCACATTCCAATCAAATATAATTTTTTAAGAGAATAAGTACCACAAAATGTTTTCAAAATGTAGTATATTGATACAAAGGAACAAATTGCAGACATATTTACTAAACCACTGACTTAAAGATCATTTTCCTATCTCAAATAGAAGCTGGGGGTTATCCCTCTTCCTTAGGATAAAACTAGAAAACATACCCTATCACAAAAGGTGAATACAGTGGACACAGGGAGAAATGATGGCAAGGGGATTCTTGGGTTCTTTTGTCATTAATGTCAAAGGGGAAGAAAAATGGAGAGTTGTTGTCATCAACGACAAAGGGGGAAAATGTTGGGTATGATTGTCATTGATGTCAAATAAGTTCATTAATAACACAGGAAAAAGGATAGCAAGTCAAACATGTTGAATGTTGATGTTGACTTATTGTATTATGGATGAATCTCTCGAATTCGACCCAGCCGACCTAATAAACCATTGACAGACAAATTCGCCCTAGTTGACCTAGTCAAGAAATTCTTGACCATTGACAGTCGAAGTCGACCTAGTCGACCATTATTAGTTGAGTCAAAATTAGATTCGATAAAGTATCATAACCAGAGTCACGAATCGGAGTCGCAAGCAAGTCAAAGTCAAAGTTTGACATTGAATTAGCATGTCAGAATCTGTAGACTCTAGTTCGACATAAGAATCAATAAACATCAAGATTAATGGAGTTCAGTTCGACATTAGAATTGACAAACTTGAAGTCAAAGTCGAAACGGTAGAGTCAGAAATGCTGGAATACACAGTATACGTTTGTGGTTGATTCTCAACATCAGAATCGATCAATCAGATTCAGAATTGACAACATATTGTAAATCAAAAGATACAAAGGGTCGAAAGTTAACCAATCTAAATCAAGACTAGGAAGTCAAATATTCCATAATCATATAGTTAAATTTGCAATATTAATATAGAAGGTAATTCTAAATTAGTTTTATTTGTTAAGGGTCACGATGAAGAGTTGTGACTATTAGGTATAGAGGCACGATTGAGGGTATATAAACAAATCTCTAGTCGTTCAAATAGAGTGTATTTGTACACACAAAATTGCAAAATATTAAGTGTACAAAAAATAAAGAAACACATAATTGTTTAAGAGAGGTCATAAGCCGCAAGTGCATGCAACACTAGCTTGTAGGAAGTCGAAACTTCCTTCCAATCGTTACTGGAAAACAAGGTGTTGATGCATCCTTCAGTTGTAGCTGAGAATCTGGGGTGTCGGTGCATCCTTCAGTCGTAGCTGAAAATCTTGGGTGCAGTCACATCCAACAAGTTGGCACTTGTGAAATACTTGTAATTACAATTTTACAGTAATAGAAAATGAATGTGGTTTTTCCAGTTGGTTTCCACGATAAAATTCTATGTCATATTTATATTGTTGTTTTGTTTTTAAAATAAGGTGATAAAAGCTAAATAAATACCTAATATTGATTCATCCCCCACCCTCTCCCTTCCTCCCTCCCTCCCTCCCTCCCTCCAGTATTACTTGATTTTCCAACAAAGTTACCATTCAGACAAAATAACTTAGTAATGTTTCAATTAGGCTTTATTTGATAGCTTAATTTAATGGATACGAAATTTTGAATAACTTAGTGATGTTTCAATTAGGATTTATTTGATGGCTAAGAAATTTCTTCCCAATCATGACAATATGGTTGCCTTGATATTAATATTTAACTTGATTTGAAAATTTGGTCATATAAATTATTGGACCATTTAAGCATCTATTTCCTCTAAAAGGTTTTGGATTTTCGATTTATTCATTAATTTAAGCTAACCAATTGATCTTTCGATCATACCCCATTGAAATATCATGCCACTTCAGTCCAAACAATAAATCTTCCTTTCTATTCCAGGTTTGAATTGGCCCCCAATCCAATGATAAGGTCATTCTACTAATTAGACCATATTATTGATCGAGTCATCTTAAAACCTAAGCGCACCTCTTGCCTTGGGTATAATATTTTTTAAATAAACTAGTGATCTAATAATTGGGCCACTTCTCAATAAGCATTAAAAGTACTTTTTGTCATGAAGTCGCATTTGACAATCGGTTCATCTTGGATATTACTTGAAATGTTTCAGAAGGCTCGAAAAGGTACCCATACTCTAAAACGCACAATCATGCTCATATTAATGCACCTTGTTAACTCTTGATAGTAGTGGTTCCATTTAATTAAATGATTGCATGTCATGAATATTTCAAAATATTTTTGTGCGAGCCAACATGCTTTCAAATTAAATTCATGTTTCAAATGTTTGTACATAGACTAATAAATTTTCTTTTTCATCACTGAGTATCATAATTTTGTTGAGATTTGAATCGTCGAGTATCATATACATTGCGATAGTGAGATTCCTTCCAAGATTATTCGATTGAATGATGAAATCATGTCAATTCCTTGTTATTATCATTGTTTTCACATAGCTTTCTCAAGGATGTATTCTATAATCATTAGAATGAGCAATCATATCTTTTAGAGGGGTGATTATCTCATCCTTTGAAATTATTCTTTATTAACCCAAGTTTCTTTTTTATTAAAAATCTTAACCATTTGAGTGTAAATCTTAACCATTTGACACTCAACATAAGATCATCGAACACTTAATAGACATCCTTCAATCCAAATCTAGAGTGAAATCTTCCTCATCTTAACTAGCTTTCAGTTATTTTAAGAAACTCAATTGAGGACAATCTAGTTCATTTCAAAGGGTTATGTGCTTATCTAAAATTCAAAGGAAGTGTTTCTCAAATGAGGGTGACCTTGGACTCAATGTAGATAGCTACATTAATTTTGACTCTAAAGGAGTGTAACAATTTATATTTTTACTCGAAACTATTTCAACAATTTTCTAACATTTTTTATGTGTTATCTTGTTTAAAATTGAAAAATTGTAGATTTGTATGCATTGAACCTAACAAACAAACCGAGAAGAAGAAACAAGCAAAGGAAAATTAATCCAAGGAGAAGAATCTAGTGATGGAAGTGATATGAAAAGATCTCACAAGCCTGATGTATGTTGACACTTCACATCATACTAACATACACAATGCTCACTTCCATAAGGGAGATTTTCTATTAATCAAAGATGGGTAGGAATTCCTAATACTTTTGACCCAAATGAGAGATGGTGAGATGAGATTAATGGGGGAAAGAATCTACACATATCTTACATTCATAATGCAATGTCTATACTAGGGATATTAGCTTGTGTATAAATGATTAGATAGCTCATTGAACATGCCAACGTAGATACAAAGCAAATATACAATGACCAAGGAAAATGTATAGTGTTTTTCTTACCTAGTGACTTGGAGGCATGCTATGCATTCACCAAGGTTGAAGGGTTTTTTACCAATGAATGGGCATGAAAATTTGCTCACACACACAACTGATATGATATCATTTCTAGTTGGTATGAGAAAGGAAATGTATTCAAGTCTAGGGATATAAATATATTTCCCACTACTATTTTCAAGACAACATAGATGTATGCAAATCAGTTGGTTCTTACTAGATGGAGAGAATTCATCTTCACATTTGAAAGTAGTTGAGGTACCACTAATACATGCAATCACAAAATATGGAACTACTTCAATTGGGAAACTATTTTATCCCACATATTGGGAGATGCCATAAAGAAGGCTAAGGCTCACTTTCCCACGACACAACTAGAATACTGCATGTTTTTTATCTCCTTGATTTAATGCAAACGCCCAATTCCATTACAGGAATGGGTTGGGCCTTGACTCCTAATCAACCCTTTGCTCATTTATATTGCAAGGATTTTTTAGAACATAAGCACATGCAAAATTATGCTCAAATATGTATAACTTTTTCACACCACTGTATCAACTCATATTCTACTTGAATCATGCCCGATGTTATCTAATGAAGCCATAGAAGTTTTAACATATATATCTTGATAAACATCCACATATATTATAATTTACAAAACAACCAAGGATCCTCACACTTTTCCAACCCATTCTCCTAACAAATTGGTTATCAAATAAATTAAGCATATCAAACTAAATTACAGGGCTTCAACACATAAATTTCAAAACATCAAAAGAAGTTATACTCACCATACCCGTATTTACTTAGACTGGTACAGATTGATTGTTTTTCCTTTTGTAATGTTGGAAGTGAGAATATGGATATCTACCACTTCCATGATGACATATTCCAAATGCATGACCTAAATAAATTGTTGTTAGACACTAGTCTGATGTCAAGGTAGCTTTAATATAATCATGAAACAAATGAATCATAAGATCCAAACTAGTTTACTTTAATATATGATATTTTTCAAGTAAGGATCTAATTGATGATGGAATAACAAGAAAAGTAAAACAAGTCTAAAGTGTAGAAAGTTGCAACAACACATTATTGGCATGGGCCTAAAACATATTCTTGTATAGGACCTATGTTGTAGTTTAACCATGCCATCCATATCCCTTTAGTAGGCCAGTGATACCCTATAGGGGTCCCACATTTTGGTTCAAGGATATATTGGTGGAATTATATAGCCTAAATATTTGCGTGTTGTAGATGTTGTTCAAGGCACTTGAGATCAGGAATATTCATTTATGGCACGAGCCCTTTGTTATGCTCCCCTCACCTTGGTTAAAATGTGATATCTATTCTTAGTTCACAAATAAACTAGTCATGGTAGCCATATTCCACTTGGAGGTGAATGATATCTAGTAGAAGTCATATGTGTTGGTTCAAGGACTCATCCATGGAACTTGAGCCTGAGAAGCAAGTCCATGATGCCCAAGACCTCATGATAGTGCCTATTTTAAATTCAATTGTTAAATAATCCATGGAGAGTGTTTGTGTCATGGTTTTAGTTATTTTCCATGGCTCTTGACCTCATGAAAGTTTAATTATGACATAATCCCATTGTGCCCCCCTGAACATGTTCATTGATCCATTCAGGAATTTGATTGGCTTGTTTGACTAGTTGGCCTAGTCCTAGTCGACTTCTCACATCACTTGTCAAAGACAACAATTAACAACTACCAAAACTGTCGACATTATAAACCATCGAAGCTGACATATCTAACATTCTCCATTGACACCGACCACTACACACTAACAATATTGACTTCGACAGATTGTTGCTCTGTCTACCAGTTAATTGTGATGGTTGTGCTTGTGTAATTGTTACAACTTCTCTTATAACTGAATGTAATGGGAAGGCACCCAAGCATTCCAACACACTATATAAACCTCATTAGAGTAAATTTGGGGTCTAAAATGGGCCTCCTAAGGAAAATAATAAAATAATAATATTTATTAATTTTGGAGGAAGAAAGAAAAAAACTACTTTTTTTTGTTCGTATTTTCAACATATATCCCTATGATTTTACTCAAATTTCAAGTGGGAGCACTTCCTGATCCAACGAGTACCCACATTGCATACTTTTAACGGACTCCTCTACCCAAAAAATAAGAAATACCTGAAAAAATGTGATGATGACATCACATGGAGATGGGTTGAAAATACGAACAAAAAAGTAGTTTTTTTAATGACAAATGTGTTAAGTCAACCATTATGGTTGACTCATTTTATTGAAATTATGTTGGTTCTTGATTTCCAACTCATCGTGAAATTATGGTTGGATCATTTTCTTATAAGGCCCGTTTTAGACCCAAAATTTCCTCTAATGGTACATTAATGTATTATAGAGTTAGTGATGCATGTAACAAAGTACACAAATAAGTAATAGAACAACTTTGTTATGAATTCTTACATCTTGTCTATAACATATTATTATTGCTTAATTGCTTTGATTTGTTGACATATTCTAATTTCCTTCTGCCATAATAGAAATCAACTCATTTAGTCAAACTTGTTGTCCCCCATCAAACACATGGGCGACTTGAATCATTGGTATCAGAGCACTAGAAGTTTGGTAGCATAGTACTAACTTGGTATCAGATCAACAACTCAGTATCTAAGCTATCATCTGGTCTTCAAGATTTTCATCCTAACCTTGTGTAAGTTCTGTGTAGATGCTTCTTGTAAAGTCACCTAACTTATGTCTATGTAAACACACTCGCAAAATCATCAATCCAGATAGATGCTACCTTTGACTTCTGGGTATCCACCAGTTAGAAACACTCATCTGAAGATGGAAGGGGAATAAAAAAAGTGTCATACAATTGAAGAGACAGAGAAAATCATAGAGAAACACTGGCTCAATAGCGGACTGAAATGTTCACCCAGTTCAATGAGATTCTCATATGAATCGCCTCAAATTCAGAAGAAACATTGACAAGATACACTTCTGACAAATCCAACCCCTTTAAGGTTCCATTGAACTTGGATATACCAAATCTTGAAGGAAAAACTAACATTGTATCCATCGACAACTGGGTACAATAGCTAGAATCCTATTTCTATGTGAATCAACTCTCGGAAGCTGAGAAGATCACCATTACATCCTTAAAGCTATCAAATTTTACGTATTGGTGGTCGGAGAATCTATTGAAAAAGACGGATAAAGAAGACAACCCCATAGACACATGGGATAAATTTTTTGAGCATGTCCGAAGAGATTTATATCCACCCAAATACCTTGAGCAACAGTATAAGCAATGGCAACAACTAAAACAATGGAGAGACCGGTTCTTGCAAAGCTATACCAATGATTTCTATCGACTTGTGACTATACTTAGTGTTCAATATAAAGAGAAATTGCTTGTTCTGAAGTATGCCAGCGGTCTATCCCTATACATCTAGCAAGAGATGGAGTTCCTTACTATGAATACGCTCACGGATGGATTCCCCTATGTTATCAAGATTGAATCCAAGCATAAAGGAAAAGGATAACTCACTACTAAACCATCTGAGGATGACCATCCGACAAGAATTCTTCATTGATAACCGACTCCGACAAGTTCAAATGCCCTACCCAACCAACTCCGCTAAGGAAAGATCAGGGCAAGCGACACTCTCAAAAATACAAGAGGGATCACATTAGGAAACTTCTTGTCGAGAAATGGTGTGATTACCACAACTCATCCTAGAATGACACATTTGATTGCAAAGCTTGGAAGACATTTCAGAAAAACAACATCTACATCTAACATGTATGACAAAGTCATGGTGGAATCTGACCCAAAATTGTCGGTCGTCTTGGTATCGACATCGAAAAATCTACCAAAATTGACTATTGTTGATGAGGAGGAATGAGAGCGCTTGTTCCATACATAGATATGGGTTCACAACAATCAATTGCATTTGATTGTGGATAATGGTTCCCATAAGAACTTTGTTTTTGAATCTCGCGAAAAAACTAGGTCTTGTCACCAAACTACATACTCATCCGTATAACATCGGTTAGAAGAAGGATGGACAAGAACTCATAATCACTTGAAAATGCAAGCTCAACTACTTCATTAATCCTTTTAAAGATGAAGTACTCTGCGATGTGGCATCTCTTTCTGCAGCTAATGCATTGTTTGGGAAAACTTATGTGTGGGATCAACATGGAATTTATCAATCACAACTGCAGAAGGTGATTGTTAAAATTCATAACCAGAGGTATGGAATACCACAATGGTTACTCACACCGATAGTTGAAATTTATCAATCACAACTGTTGAAATGTTATGTTCTGGACAGGAAAAAAATTGATCAACCATGCTCATAAATTCACATTGATCATGATCAAACCTCAACATTCCAGGAAGACTATAGCAACTTGTCAACCAGCTGAAAACTGTAGTTCCCACAAGCAACAACAAATTGAAAAAATTCTTGAAGAATGTCGAAATATGTTCAAATCACCCCTCATGGTACCACTACACTACCAGGTAAAACAATCCATTGAAATCTCTCATGGTTCTTCTCTACCTAATGCATCTGCCTACAAAAGATCCATTATCAAGAATGAATAAATTCATCGACAAATCCAAGATTTGATCGACAAGGGCCATATCTGACCCAAATCCTCTCCTTGTGGAAGTCTAGTTGTCCTTGTTCCAAAGAAAGATGAGACTTGGCGCATGTGCATTGACCACAGGGAACTCAATAAAAAATTTAGTGAAGAATCGATACCCTTTGCCAAGAATTGATGAATTGAATGATTTTTTGAGGTGCTAAATTCTTTACTAAACTCGATGTTAAGTCGAGATATCATCAAATTACAGTCGATCCCTAAAATGTATGGAATACTACTTTCAAGACCAAAGAAGGAGTGTTTGAATGGTTAGTCAGTCCTTTCGGCTTAACCAATGCAACTATAACATTCATGTGATACATGGATGATGTGTTGCAACCTTTTATAAAAAAATATGCCATTGTCTATCTTGATTGAATCCCGATTTACAGTAAAATGTGAGAGGAACATGTCCAACAACTTTGGTAATTCCTCAACATCCTTCGACAACATTAACTCTACTTGAATCTGGATAAGTGTTCATTTTCCATGAACATCGTCATATAGTTGGGGTATGCAATCAACTCTACAGGAATTCACATTGAGCTAGAAAATATACTGATCCTCAAAGACTGGCCCATTCCTCAGAACATTCATGAACAAAGAAGCTTTCTTAGTTTGGAAAATTTTTATCGATGATTTGTACTCGACTTTAGTCACATAGCCTAGCCATTAAATCAGATGACTAAAGGGAATTGAAGCACTATTTACAAGTGGACCCCAACACAATAGCAAGATTTTGAGCAGCTTAAGCACTAACTCTATATTACACCAATACTTTTCTTACTTAGTTTGCATCATCCTTTCGATATTGAGACGGACTCTGTAGACTATGCCTTGGGCATGGTGATCATGTAGTCTGGTCACCCAATCACTTTTAATTCAAAAACCTTCAATGACACCGTCAAGAGGTATTCGACATATGAAAAGGAGCTTTACACCATTATTCAATCACTAAAGCAATGGAAACACTATATACTTAGCATGGAAACGGTTGTTCATACCAACCATAAGCCCCTACAGTTTGCTCTGTCCCAGTCCAAGCTGCACACAAATCGACAACTCAAGTGTATTAATTACTTGGAATAATTCCAATTGGTAATTAAGTATCAAAAAGGAAAATCCAATGTTGCAGCTGATTGTCTAAGCTGACCACCCATCACTCTCCTTCTTATAGTGATATGCAAGGATATGACACCACCACTTGGCATCAATTGTATCAAGTAGACAACTACTTTTCATCAGTTTATCGATAACATCAGAATGACAAGTCATCTACCACCGACTATTTCTTGAAAGACACCTTGCTATACAAGCTCAAATAGCTTTGTGTATCAACAGGTGAGCACCAACGAAAGATCATTTGGGACACACACTAAAAAAAGATTACATTACACTTTAGAGTGGTGAAGACCCTCGTCATTCTTAAGAAGTATTTTTATTGGCCTACACTTAAATCTGGCGTTGACAAGTACATCTGGTCATGCGTTGTTTGTGCCATTGCTAAACCGCCTAATAAATGGCAAGGCTTATATATGCCCTTTCCAGTTCCTAATAGACCTTGGGATTCTATTTCTATGGATTACTTGACCAGATACCTTATCACCAAGCATCAACATGAGTTCATCTTGGTCACAGTGGATAGATTTTCCAAGATGGCCATCCTCATTCCTTGTAAGAAGATGATGTCAGCGCAGTAGACTACTCAACTCTTTTTTGAACATGTCTGGAAGCATTTTGGCTTATAAAAAACTATTGTTTTCGACAGAGATTCCATAAATTTGTCAGCATTTCCTGGAAAATCCTCTCGAAGCAACTCGACATGCAAATTTCTTTGTCAACAACATCCCATCCTTAGATAGATGGATAGAAAAAAGTTATGAATTTATTGGTTATACAACTAATCTGTATGTATTACCACAAGCATCGTCGAACCTAGGATGAAAGTCTCCCATACATTCAACATAGTTACAATCGTGCTCAACACAATTCTACCAGGAAGAGTCCATTTGAAATCTGCTTTGGATTTCAACCCTCAACTCCTATTAACTTGATCAGTCCTTTGACACAATTGGACGACGCTAATCATAGACAACGAGAAGTTGAGAAAGCACTCAAGTTCAGGGATCAAATTTGTGACATTCATAAACAAGTGCAGGAGATATTACAATGAGCTAATGTGAAAGATAAGGCTTGACACAACAAGCATTGTATCCCTCATTCCTTTCAAGTTGGGGATCGAGTTTGGCTACACCTCAAGAAAGACCGCTTCACCAGTCCATACAAGAAGCTAAAACCTTTGTTTTATTGTCCATACATTTCTCTTTAGAATATTGGAGAAAATGCTTTCAAGCTTGACATTTATTCATACCTAGGTCTGCATCCAATCTTTATTGTGGATCTACTTCGATCATATCATTCACCTTTTCTAGAACAAACAAACTTGTAGACAACAGAACCTGAAGACATACATCCATATGTTTAAGAGCCTCTTCCATGTGTCACAATCATGGGATGAAGAGTACGCCATACAAGGATGCAAGCAATTCCATTTTTTCGGGTAGCTAAAGTAGGACAACTCCCATCCCAAGGAAAGTGGTATTATGCTGATGAACTGGCCAAGAATTTTCCTCATCTTCCGGAGAAAGAAATGGAGACCATTGCTTCTCAAGGAGGGAGGAATGATCCATTTAGGAAGTCGATTGGCTTGTTCAACTAGTTGGCATAGTCCTAGTCGACTTCTCACATCATTTTTCAAAGATGACAACCGACAACTACCAAAAACAACAACAACATAAACCATCAATATCGACGAATCCAACATGCTCCATCGACACTGGCCACTGCACACCGACAATACTGACTTCAACTAATTGTTGCTCTATCTACCAGTCGATTGTGACAGTTTTTCTTTTGTAATCATTACAAATTTTCTTGTAATTGAATATAACAGGAAGACACCCAAGCATTCCAACACACTATATAAACATGTACATTAATGTATTCTAGATTTAGTGATACATGTAATAGAGTACACACGCAAGTAATAGAAGAAATTTGTTCTAAATTCTTACATATTGTCCTTAAACATATTCTTATTGCGTGATTGTTTTGATGTGTCAACATATTCTAAATTGCTTCCGCCATAAGTGAAATCGACTCATTCAGTCAAACCTGTTGTCCCCCATTGAACAATTGGGCGACGCGGATCATTTATACCTCAACACTTATTTTTTAGTGTAAAAAAACTAGACATTATGCATGTATCCCACTTTGAGACCTGCAGAAACACTTACAGAAGACCCATGTGTTGGTTTTAGGACTTGTTCGAGGTTTTTAAGCCTAACAAGATTCAACAATATCTTGAGGAGTGGTATTTCCTTTATTAACCATGGTTAAGGCCCCATAATCCATCCTTGGTGCACAAAACCTCATAATGTGATCCATATCCAAATTTGAAGCCAAAGTCACCTTAGATAGGGCCTTTATTGTGGTTTGTAAGTGTTGTTCATGGATATTGAGGGCGAGAATATACATAAATTTAGGGCTTAAGAACCCAGTTTTTACCTCCCCTAACCATGGTGCTTGAGTTGAAGAAGGTTCATTCAAGGCTTAATCCCATTGTTTCCCCCAAGTTTGTTTAGGCTTGAAGACCAATTTAATTTTACACAAGGGAACATCCATACTCCTTTAAGAACATGCAATGTTTTTATTCAAAAAAATGCATTGTGCTTTCCTAACATAATATGTGGGGGTCAATGTGGAAGCATGGAATTTTGGGAAGCAACTTCTTGCACACGCCCTTTTATAATTCATCCCAACATTTCCAAGGCCAAAGTCAAGATGTACTCAAGCTCTACAATAGAATACAAATATGTTAAATACCATTATGTTGAAGTTTGGAAAGCTTATATTGATAAATTGCACATTTATAAGCATTAACCAAAACCCCAGAATGAGGGAGAACAATTCTGGTTGAAATTGCAATTTGGTGCTCAAATCGCTTAAAGTCTAACATTTAATCTAGAAATGACAATTAAGATTGTTAAAATTGAATTACAAAATTGAGAAAATAACCATTTTCAAAAACAATGTTAATTAGTTTTTACCAAAACAAAATCTCAAAAAAAAAAGCCATGCACGGTTTTAGTCATCTTTTATCATACTCAATGAAGAAGTACATCCTTTATACAAAAGTTGAAGAAGAATGGGAATAAAGTAGAGTTAAGCATTGATTTATTCGAAGTTCCATTATAACAACACCATTTATATTAAAAATAAAAAAGCATCTACATGCTAAGTCAACACCATTTCTATTGAAAAAAAAAGTATCTACATGCAAGTCGAAAATGCAAATCGTTAGAGAGCTCAAACATGGAGAATGCAAACATTACGTTTTTTATAAGATATTTTGATCTTACCGCCATGGCAAAAGCCTTCGTTCTTTGAAACAAGACTATGCGTGTTAAACAAACAGATGATGCATGCGCGTCACCATAGAAAAATTTGCATTTTTAAGATTCAATGGACATCTCGACATCTTGTCCAAAATCATTCACGGACCCTAGAACTGGTAAAGCAAAAAGATTTGCTGTGGCTAATCGATCCAGAGACCCACAACTGGTCATTTCCCAAACCCGCAGAATCGAATGAATTATCAAACTCATAGCTGCTGTGCTTCAGGGTCTCCCTGTTACTTTGACGGCCGGCTTAGAAACACCCAGAAACATCCTCCCAAAAACAGACTTTATCATTTTTTTTATAAATCGCTTGGCTGTCGTTTTCCAACGCTGTTGCGCGGTGCATGCAAGCGAGTTAGTATAACCGAGCGACTGATCAAGAAAAGGCAGCGGACAAAGGGGAGCCAAGGTTGAAGACTCGGCACTGGCATATTGCGCTTTGGGCTTTCCTGGTTCGTCCTCCCAATGGAAAGGCACATTCCCACGAAGCGTCCGTCCAGTACAACGATCCAAAGCGCTCCATGTAGTTAAACTGTACCAACCCTTGAAGAGAAATAACGTGGATAACCATGCAATAGAAATAACCTGGATAACCATGCTATAGAAATGCCCCTGGGCCTCACATCATCTACGGCCAACATAATTGCCTATTCAGCCCACATTGTTCATGTTGCAATTATGTAATTACTCCACCGCCAGGCTGCAACAGATTTTGAAACAGCAACATCAGCGGCCGAAACTTTGAAGAGTCATCACCGTTCAGCTTGTGGCCCCTCAACACTGAAGAGTCACAGCACCGCCAAATTATTAAATCATAAAAAACCATTTTTATATGTCAGTTGAGCTGATCTATTTTTTGAAGAGGCAGCACATTTATTCAAACTCTATCAGTGTAACAGACAGTAAATTATTTACAGAGAATCCCGTTTTTTGTATAAACGAATGACCAACTTGTATTTAATGACCGACTTAGCCATAATCCTATATATACCTAGTTTGTAAACCATATTTTAGACGTTGAATATGAACAGCAGAGCGTTACACAGTTGAAACTTTGATATTTTCCTGTGTAATTTTATTTCACTCTGTTTTTTTTAGTTAAAAAACTCAGTTTTAGTTTTTATGTCAATCTGGAGTAGAGTTTATTTTGATGAGAATGTTGTTTATGAAGTTTGTAGAATATTCGTAATAAGTTTTTGGACGCAGGGGTCATCAAATCAGTGAAAAATAGTGAGCTGCAACAGAATTGTGAGTGACGTCAACAGTCGCAACTAGTTGATTTAAGCGTATAGAGTGTTGCCGGCTGTAACAGCCAGCTGCAACACCTTCTACTGGGTACTGTTAGTAGTAGCAGCCGCGCTGCAATAGTTCTGTAAGAATAAAAATTGATTTTGTAAAGTCTGTCATCGGAGTCGCAACCAGCAATGTACAACTTTCATGTAGGTTGTTTTTGAAGTTGTTCGTGAATTTTTTAGTGTTGCTGTTGAAGCGAGCGACACTCCCTTGCCTTCCCCTCAGTGGTATCAGAGCGTGGTTAAGTTTCATCTCTTGTTTAAGAGGCTGGTTAAGTTTTATTACTCATTTGTTTTTGAAATTAATTGAAATGGCTACTAACAGCAGTGTAGTACAGCCACAAATTCCAGTGTTGTCTGAAAGAAATTATGACACATGGTTTATTAAAATGAGAACTATCCTGCGTGCTCAGGATCTTTGGGAGTTTGTTACGATTGGTTATCTTGAACCAGCTGATCAAGCGGCTGAGTTGGCTTTGACCAATGTTGAACGTGTTCTATTGAAGGAAAATCGGAAGAAATATAATAAAGCTCTTGGTCTTATTCAGCAAGTCCTGAGTGAATCTATTTTTCCGAAGATATCAAGTGCTAAGTCTTGAAAGAAAACTTGGGACCCACTTGAAACGTGCTATCAAGGTGTGACCAAGGTGAAGAATGTTAAGTTGCAGAATTTAAGAAGAGACTTTGAGAATCTAAAGATGAAAGATAGTGACACTGTTGATAATTTCATGACACAAGTCATGAGTGTTGTAAACCAGCTACGACAGTATGGTGAAGATCTTCCAGATCAATGTGTGATTGAAAAATTGCTTAGATGTTTGCTGAAGAAGCTTAAAGCAGTGGTTGTTCCAATTGAAAAGTTTAAAAATCTCAGTCAAATGCACATTGATGAGCTAACTGGTTCATTGCTTGCTCATGAATCCAAAATGAACAGGTATGATGACACTCCTTTAGAAAATGCTTTTAAATCTTAGTTAAATGTTACTAGAGGTAGAGGCAGAGGAAGAGCTAGTAACAGAGGAAGAGGAGGACAAAGTGCTGGTCATAGTAACAGCGAAAATGATTCTGAAATTGAAGAGAAGTTATAGCAGAGTACTCCTAGCGTAAAGGGGAGTAACAGCAGAGTAGGATAGTCAGGAAATCAGAGGCATGATAAATCTAAAGTTCAATGTTTTTATTGTAAGAAATTTGGGCATTTTGCTAACAAGTGTTCGAAGAAACAAGCAGATGCTAGTAAGTTGTCTACACACATGACAGAGGAGACTGAAAATGAAGAACGGCCTATGTTTTTGACTTGTAATGTAACCCAGGAAAGTTCAAAAGATATTTGGTTTTTGAACAGTGCATGCAGAAACCACATGACTTGAAATAAGGAATTATTTTCAAGTCTAGATACCACCATACAGTCTGAAGTAAAGTTGGGTAATGACTGTAAGGTAAAAGTTAATGGTAAATGTGTGATTGTTGTGTATGTAAAAGATGGTAAAAGAAGAACTATTCATGATGTTTATTATGTTCCTGGTTTGATGTGTAATTTATTGAGTGTTGGACAATTGTTGGAGAAAGAGTACAGAGTATTCTTTAAAAAAAGGTATGCACTATTTATGATAAATATCCAAGTAAACAGTTGATTGCCAAAGTAGAGATGACAAAGAATAGAATGTTTCCAATGACTATGAGAAATGATTTGACTAACTCTTTGAATGCTTATAAAACTAAGAGTTTAGATAAATCATGCTTATGGCATTTGAGATATGGCCATTTACATTTTGGTGGTTTAGAATTGCTACAAAAGAAGTAGATGGTAAAATGATTGCCGAGTATTGAGCAGCCAGCAAGCTCATGTGAAAGTTGCATGTTGGGAAAGAATCATAGAGAAAAATTTATTTCTAGAGTCTCAAACATAGCAAAGAAACCATTGGAGTTGGTACACATAGATTTGTGTGGACCGATGCAAACACCTTCTTTGACTCGTAATGTTTATTTTATGTCTTTTATTGATGATTACAATCTAAAAACTTGGGTGTTCTTGCTGAAACAGAAATCTCAAGCATTTGATGTGTTTAAAAGTTTTAAAGCTATGGCTGAAGAAGAGAGTAACAAATTTATTAAAGTCTTGAGATCAGATGGAGGAGGTGAGTATATGTCAAATGAATTTATGGATTTTTGTAAGTATTATGGAATTAAAAGGCAGTTTACTGCACGCTAAGGCTCCACAGCAAAATGGTGTAGCAGAAAGAAAGAATCGAACCATTATGAACATGGCTCGAAGTATGATGAAGGAGAAGCATATTTAAAATGAATATTGGGGAGACGTTGTTACTTGTTCAGTGTACATCCTCAGCAGAAGCCGAACAAAAAGCGTGAAGGATCGAGTTTCTTAGCAAGCTTGGAGCGGTAAGTGTAGCAGCATATCTCATTTAAGAATTTTTGGTTGTGTATCTTATGCACATGTACCTGAAGAGTTGAGGAGAAAGTTAGATGACAGGAGTCAGAAATGTATTTTTGTTGGATATAGTGAAGAATCTAAAGCATATAGACTTTATAATCCCATCACCAAGAAGTATGTAATTAGCAGAGATGTGGTGCTTAAAGAAGAAGAAGCATGGGATGGGAGCATTGATAAATTAGTTGGTGAAGAAGCTGTAACACCTCACATAGAAGATGAAGAAGATGAACAGGGCACACATGGAGGACAATTGACTCCACATACACCAGCAGCAAGGACACCTGCCAGAACTCCTAGAGCTCATGAACATGGTGACCCATAAAGTGTTGGTGGACGGAAAGAAACAGGGTCGGAGGTAAGCAATGAATCAAATCCTACATTGGCATCATTAAGAAACAGAGTTAGAGGTCAGAAGACTAGAAGTTTAAGAGAATTGTATGAACAGAATGATGAAGTAGATCAAGTTTCAAAATTTGCATTTATAGCATGTGATCCTGTAGATTTTGATGAAACTGTTAAAAAGGATGTTTAGATAAAAGCAATGGATGAAGAAATTGATGCCATAGAAAGAAATAATACTTGGAATCTTGTAGATTTGCCTGAAGATAAAAATTGTATTGGTGTCAAATGGATTTATAAAACTAAGTTAAATGCTGATGGTGATGTTGAAAAATATAAAGAAATACTTGTTGCTCAGGGGTTTAGTCAACAACCTGGAATTGATTATAATGAGACATTTGCACCTGTAGCCAGACTTGATACGCATTAGAGGAAATTTCAACTCAAAATGGGCCTTTTAACTTTTATTCAAATTTCATGTCATCATGTGTTAGCCAATGAAATTGCTTTAAATTTGAAATACCATATAGGTCTTAAACACTTTTTTAATATAAATTTGGGGATAGGTATCATAAAAAAAACTACTTTTTTTGTTTGTATTTTTGACATATCTCCCTATGTTTTTACTCAAATTTTGATCGGGAGAGCTCATTGGATGCGGAATTAAATTCCGCATCCAACGAGTACCCACTCGACATACTTTTGACGGACCCCGCTACCCCAAAAACAAGAAATACCTGAAAAAAATGGAATGATGACATCATCATTCCATTTTTTCAGGTATTTCTTGTTTTTGGGGTAGAGGGGTCCATCAAAAGTATGCCGAGTGGGTACTCGTTGGATGAGGAATTTAATTCCACATCCAACGAGCTCTCCCGATCGAAATTTGAGTAAAAACACAAGGAGATATGTCAAAAATACAAACAAAAAAGTAGTTTTTTTCTTTTCTTCCTCCAAAATTAATAAATATTATTTTATTATTTTAACTATTATTTTATTAGTTCATTTTAGGAGGCCCATTTTGAGTTGAAATTTTCTCTAATGGTAAGAATGGTATTAGCTATTACTGCTCATAATAAATGGTATGTACATCAAATGGATGTAATGTCTGCATTTTTGAATGGAACTTTAGAAGAAGAGGTTTCTGTAAGACAACCTCCAGGATATGAGGTTGATGGACAAGAAGACAAAGTATACAGATTGAAGAAAGCGTTCTATGGATTGAAGCAAACACCTAGAGTTTGGTACAGCAGAATTGATGAATATTTGAATGGTGAAGGATTCAGTAGAAGTCCAAGTGAACCAACATTGTATATAAAGGTAAACCAAGAAGGTAAAATACTGATTGTTTGTTTATATGTGGATGATTTGATATTCACTGAAAACCTGTCTGTAGATGAGTTCAAGAAAGCCATGAAAACAAAATTTGAGATGACAGATTTAGGAATGATGAAATATTTCTTTGGTATTAAAGTAATCCAATCTGAAGATGGTATTTTTATTCGTCAGTCTAAATATGAAAATGTTGTATTGAAAAGATTCAAAATGCTGAATTGTAAGCCAGTTGTAACTCCAATAGCAAATGGCACAAAACTTAGTAAGGAAGATGATGGGTCAAAGTTTGATCCAACAATGTATAAGAGACTGGTTGGAAGTCTCATGTACTTAACTACAACAAGACCTGATATAATGTTTGCAGTAAGTTTGATTTCAAGGTTTATGGAAACACCGAAGAGTACCCACTAGAAAACTAGAAAGAGAATCCTAAGATATATCGCTGTAACAACAAATTTTGGTATCCAATATACATCTAATTCAAATTTTAAGTTGATTGGATACACTGACAGTGATTTTGCAGGTTCTATTGATGATAGAAAGATCACATCTAGATATGTGTTTAGTTTTGTATCGAGATCAGTAGCATGAACATCTAAGAAGAAGCCCATAGTGACACTATCCTCTGCTGAGGCAAAGTATGTTGTTGCAATAGCAGCTGCATGTCAAACAGTTTGGATGAGAAGAACTCTTTCTGAGTTACAGCATGAACAAAATGAGCCAACTCCAATCTTTTGTGATAATAACTCAGCTATTGCACTATCAAGAAATCACGTCTTTCACAAAAGAAGTAAACATATTGATACATGGTATCATTTTATTTGTGAACTCATAAACAACAATGAAATCAATGTGGAATTTTGCACATCAAGAAATCAGTTTGTAGACTTGTTTACAAAACCATTGGGAAAATATTTGTTTGAACTTCATAGGAAAAAACATTGGGGTTTGTAAGCTGTAACAGAAATCAAGTGTTACAAAGTTTTGTTTTTTGAGTGTAGTAATTAGGGGGGAGAATGATGGAATTATGTAATTACTCCACCGCCAGGATGCAACAGATTTTGAAGCGGAAACATCAGCTGCTGGAACTTTGAAGAGCCATCATCGTTCAGCTTGTGGCTGCCACAACACTGAAGAGTCATAGCACCGCCACACCGCCTCAACGCCTGAAAAAACAACAAATTATTAAATCATTAAAAACCATTTTTATATGTCAGCTGAGCAGATCTATTTTCTGAAGAGCCGGCACATTTATTCAAACTCTGTCAGACTGTAACAGACAGTAAATTATTTATAGAGAATCCCGTTTTTTGTAAAAACAAAGGGCCAACTTGTATTTAATGACCGCCTTAACCATAATCCTATATATACCTAGTTTGTAAACCATATTTTAGACGTTGAACATGAACATCAGAGTGTAATAGAAACAGAGTTGAAACTCTGATATTTTCTTGTGTAATTTTATTTTACTCTGTTTTTTTTAGTTGAAAAACTCAGTTTTAGTTTTTATGTCAGTCTGCAGTAACAGCTGAACCAAACAGAGTTTATTTTGATGAGAATGTTGTTTATTAAGTTTGTAGAATATTCATGATAATTTTTTGGACGCAGGGGTCATCAAATCAGTGAAAAATAGTGAGCGGCAACAAAGTTGTGCGTGAGCTGTGAGTGACATCAGCAGTCGCAACTAGTTGATTTAAGCGTATAGAGTGTTGTCGACTATAGCAGCCAGCTGCAACACCTTCTACTGTCTACTGTTAGTAGTAGCAGCCGAGCTTCAACAGTCCTATAGGAATAAAAATTGATTTTGTAAAGTCTGTCAATGAGTCGCAGCCAGCAATGTATAACTTTCTTGTAGGTTGTTTTTGAAGCTATTCGTGTTCAAGTTTTTAGTGTTGCTGTTGGAGCGAGTGGTACTCCCCTTCCTTCCCCTCAGTTCACACATGCTCTAATAAGCTTTGAATCTGATAAAATGGGGTCGAATTAATCAACTATAGGGAAGTCTTGTGGAGTTATTGCCAAGTTTCCTTGACTGGAGGAACCACTCCAGATTGCTTGAATTGAATCTGCAGCTTGAGCAATTACAGCGCCTCCATGCATTTTTTTCTCACTATTGAGAATCAAAGAACGTCTACACATAGAGCATGAAGAATGCGATAAAAGCCAATGATCGATGCATTCCACATGGAATCTATGATTGCAGTTGGGCATCAATCTCAACTTTTCTCCGTCTGCAAATTCGGCCAAGTAGATGGAGCAATCTGTGAATATTGCAGGTGGATTTGAGATAGCACTGCAAACAATGATGGGAATTGCTTTCATAACCTCCTTTTTCAATCCAGTGTTGGCCACTATTATAGACACCTAAAAGGAGAAGTCGAGCACCATATTCCTGCTACAACGTAAGGTGCATTTGAACAACAAGTTGAGACACAACGCACAAATGAGCGCGTAGAGAAAAGGCACAAGAATGAGGACTAGATCAGATTCAATCATGCCCTCCTTCACGTAAGAAGTATACTTCCAAATGTGCTTGGCTAATGTAGGAGAATGTGTAGGGGAAAAAGCCAATAACTTCCTGTGAGCTAAAAATGGGAAGTCCAGAACACTCTGCAACTGCCTCATTTTGTTCAATTCGATTTGAGAAAAGACTGAATTAGTGAGAATTAAGAGTAAGAGGCAACAAAATACAAACCTCCCCTCACCAGATCACCAGTCACACAGGAGTGCTCCAATGCACAAATGTCTAGATATTGCTACACTACCTGTGTATATGTAGATGTGTGTTGTCGACCTTAAGATGTTTGTAATTGTGGGCGAACATAACATAAATACCTAGGGTATTATATATATTACTATACACTACAGATTGCGTATTTTTATGACTTCCCTTCTCACCTACAAAATGTATATACCACGGTATTCGGAAGAAGTCTGAGTGCATAAATGAAATTGCTCATTACCTGAAATACTACTCCTTTCAAGCGTAGCATTTTCAGAGATCAAAACATGTGCCTCGTGTTCCTTGTAACAACCCTTTCTGTTGTATGAGTTGCCTCAATTGGATCGTTTTGTTGACATACAGGATTACCATTTATCTCAGCCTTAAAAATATTCAAATCAAGCTATTCCCTTCTCAAATGAATTCATCGTATCTCATTCACTAAATATTCTTCCTTTATATTGAATATGGCAATGAATTATATTTTACTAGTAGTCTCTGTTGGAAGGATGTTCACTAATGACTAGTTGGGCACTTATAGCTCTATGAATTAGAAGCAAAACACCCCAGACCCTAAAATGTCCATAAAAACACCCCCCACACCGTTGTTTCAGTAGTTAGTGTTAGTGTTTGTATTTAGAGTGACAGAAATGAGGAGAGTGTCTGTTAACAAAGAGGAGCATTGACGAATGTTGAAGTGTGACTGAGGAGCATTTTACTTCGTTCATTGATTTAGTTTTCTTTGTTCTAAAAACTTGTATGCTTATAGTGTTGTTGAATTTTTGTTGTGATTTTTGTTTGTTGATTTGGTGGTCTTTTGCTTAGGGTGCAAGTTCATTAGACCTACTTTCCTCCATTGTAAAAAAAGAGACATGTATCTTTGTTTAACAGTGGGCATGGTGCTACCTTCAAGCAGGTTGGACATTTCTATTGGCATTGTCTTACTATGCTTCATTCTATACTGAGCCTATTTCTCTACTTTGATGGAAGAGCATAGTTCATTTTATTTGTTTGAGAGCAGTAGTTCAGTGGATGGCACTTAGAGTATTTCCTTCTGCTTATGGATTATAGTCAATTTGCAAGATTGAGTTGGATTTGTTGTTTGAGATTATCAGTGCAAAGTAAACTTCCTCTCTATATTAAGGTATCACTTTGTTCATTGATTTAGTTTTCTTCGGTATTAAACCATATGTGCTTGCAAGTGTTGTCTTAACTTGTGGTTGTGATTTTCCTTTTCCATTTTCATTTCTCTTTCTTTTCCTTCCTCGTTCTATTCATTGTTGTCTTATTGTTGGTTTGGTACCATTTGCTCATGGTGTAATCTCATTAGACCTACTTTCCTCCATTATGAATTTGCTCATTTGTTTCACATGGGCTTGGAACAAACTAAGGCGTATATCTTTATTTAACTATGGGCATGGTGTTGAAGAAATCTATCTTCAAGTAGCTCAGATGTTTATATTGGCATTGTGGTAGTTATATCATTTTATGTTAGGCCTATTTCTTTGCTTTGATGGAACAACATAGTTCCTTTTAATTGTGTGAGGTAGTGTTTAGTGGATGACGACCTTCCTAATTGTTGCATTCTTCTTATGGAATGCAATGAATTTGCAAGTTTGAGTTGGATTTGTTGTTTGATATTTATTAATACTAAGTATCCTCGCTATCAAGGTAGCACTTTGTTCATTGATTTAGTTTTCTTTGGTATGAAACCATGCATTTTTGTAAGTGTTTTCTTCATAGTGTTGTTTTCACTTTTTGTTATGATTTTTTTTCCCATTTGCATTTCTCTTTGCTTTCCTTGCTTGTTCGATTCATTGCTTACCATAGCAAAACTAAGATGCTTGAAGGCAAAGTTTTGAGACTCTCATAGAAAATTCAAGTCATAAATGAATATTTGTTCACTATGCTTTTAACTTTCATGATATCCATTATACTTTTATGCTGCCTCATTTGATAAATAGTATAGAAGTTCAACCTGTTAGCACTCAGAATGTACCCAGGTTGTAAAAGGTACACCCCGAGGTAACAGCAAAACCACTTTAGGAAAGATATTGGTATTCTCTTCCAGAGAGGGATCTCTCAATATGCACTTTACAACTTTGCAAGACTAAATGGTAACAATATTTAAAGGTTCATTTATTTGGTTGAAACAATCACATATCCATTGGGCAACGGAGTCATATACATATAAAAAGATTCCCAAAATGCATACACATGATTTTTCAAAGGCAAGATAATCACATAATTGCAGTCATTTCATTTATCAAGGCGAAATAGAAGAGGCGAGGGAACAACCCATCAATACAGAGCGTCTAAGACGAATTCCATATCAACTTTAGTAGAAAGAATCATATAATATCTGAAACGATGAATAGAGCATAAGTATATGAATCCTAATCATCAAACACTATGCTCCAGATACGAAAGAAAAACAGAACGGAGTGTTACACAGGAAAAATTACAATCACACAAACAAAGAAAGCACGGACTACAACGTCAATGATACATGAATCTCTGAAAAAGAACTCTCATGCATCCATTTTGGTATTCAAAAAATAAGACCGATATGTTCTCCACAAATCACTTCATTCGATGGGTTCCAACCCCCATCTCATAAAAAGATACAAATATATAGATTAAACAATAAGTCTGCCTCCAGCAAATCAATAACAGAATGGTCGGCGTAAATTAGAGTTTGTAACTGAATTTCCTACACCACTAGGAAGTTGTTACAGCTCCATTCCTAACAGACCACTAAGTATAAATCAGCTAGATAACAAAATTTGCACCATCAACTCTGATTCTTTTCCCTAACAGCTCCACGTCCATTGCCCAATCAGCTCCGAATCTTTGCCCTAACAGCTCCACGTCCTTTGCCCAATCAGCTCCGAATCTTTGCCCTAACAGCTCCACGTCCTTTTCCCATCAGCTCTTCAGCACCTGACACCTGTTCTTAAGGGGGAGGAATATACCTTGTTTTCCCAAACCGCTCTACAGCTTTCCATTGCTTCGAACTTGGGGTGTCACTCTCCATCATCTCCCGAATAGCTACCTCGAGCTCCATGTATGCTTCGTAATATTTCTTGGGCAATTTGGCTCTGATAGCGACGAACTTCTGCAGGATTTCAAAATCTTCTGCTAACATGTCTATGATGGTCTGTCCTGTCAGGCTCTTCTCCAAGCTATTAAATTTCGTGTGGTCCATGCGAGCCCGGACAAGCAGGTGGTGATAATGTTCAGGCGGGAGTATCTTGCCTGCTTCGTCCCAGAAGCACGGTAATCCCTCTTCGAACAGCTCTTTGAACTCCTGCCTGAACTTATTTACCTGCGCCCGCAATTCTTCTGACTTATCCAGGACAATCTTCATTAACTAGTGTTTGTTGATCATCTTCTTCACCGATAGCACTATTAAGATTCTGTCCTTTATGCCCATGTCGTGCAGCTTTTGGTGTGTTAGGGAATTCAGGAAATTCAATGAATTTTGAGTTGTAGTGAGAGGCCTTCTTGCCATGTGTTCATTACCAGCTGCAGTCTTTGTTGGGCCAACTCTGTCATTGTACACAAATCATCAATAAAACTCAAGTAATGCCGGAATTTGGTGATTTCTATGGTCAGGCTATCCCAGATAATATGTTTCGCCCCCCGAAGAGGGCCTTTCCCAATGCATTTTTCTTTCAATTCATCAATCTTTTTCTGTAATTGGTGCTTCTCCTGCAAGATCTGCTTTTTGTTTTCATTTGCCTTAGTTAATTCGGCCTTCATCTTTTCATTCTCATTTTTCAACTCCTTAATTGCTTCCTCCTTCAAACTCACTTGATACATGGACACCAACAGGTCATCTGCAGAAAAATCAGCTAATGGCTTCTGGATGTTTACAATAGATAGGTCATCACCGGTAGGGGTTTGGCTCATTAGCTCCTCCATAATCTCCTTTTCTTCAGTCTGATCTTTCTTCAACACGGATATTTGGGATAGCAGCTTCTCCCTTTTGGCTTCCCACTTATTCTTTTCCTCTTGGAGCTCTCCAGCTTTTCCCTTGTATTCCATCATCTCCTGATGGACTTTATCTTTCTCCTCCTGGAGGGCTAGCAATTCAGCTGATTGGACATTTTCTGAGCCTGGCATCTTCAACCTCTTCTTCAAAACTTGGAGCGCGTTATCTTTCTCTTCTAGCAATTTTTTGACAGCCTGGGTATTGTCTAAGCTAGCGAGGTCTGCTTGTAGTTTTCTTACCTGAATAACATTTGCCTTATTTTCTATTTTCTCATGCTTTAACTGGACTTCCAATTTGTCTACCAACACCTGTAATTTGTTTATCCTCACCATGGCCTGCAACAAATCTGAGTAGAGGATGTCGCTTGTTTGTTTATGCAGTTGAATTTTGTCAGGGGTGTTG
>LPNX010430984.1:98928-121077 GCA_001517045.1 Pseudotsuga menziesii | reverse complement strand
GGGTTTATTCCTGTTAGCTTGTTTTCTCAATGAAATTACTTGGTGGGGGTCATAATTCACACTTGATTCTTTAATGAACTCCATATTTTCCAACAACTTTTCTATAAAGACCAAGGCACCCTTTCTTTTAAAAATGAAGGTGCCTACCTTAACCGGAAATTTGATGTTCGAAGATTTCTTGAAGGCACAGAAATGTTCTTCTTCGGACAACAACCTCTGTCGCATGAAATCCAATGCGAATATTCTAGGGGTCAAAAAGGAAGGTAGCCTATAAGGCTGACCTGTGAAGCCATATATTCTCAACACGGTATGATCTCTGTACAAAAACCAATCTCCAACCCGCTCTTATGGCGAAGACTGCGTCAAGCTTCTCATCTCATCTAGGACCCGGGGTAATTCTTCATCGAACAACATTTTGTATATCTTAGACATGATTGAATTGGTAAATTCGATCATGCTGATTTGATTGGGTAAATCAGAGGAACATAAGGTACTCAGGAACTTCAACTCTAAGACATTAGAACACAGTAGCATGTTAAGCAAATAAGTCTGGAACCTGAAAAACCGGACCTTGGGGAACTCGCTTAGCTGAAGGTGAATTGACTCAGCCAGGTATTCGTCTAAACTAAAAACCAGGGTTGAATGGGACTCAGAAACGGAGGAATTCATTCTCAACAAAAATCCGAGAATGACCTCGCCCACATGACAATCCTCATCTAGACCTAGTACTTGACATACCAAATAAATGACCAATTGGACTTCACTCTTGAACATTTGCACAGGGTAGGGTGGGGATACGCCATCTACAGACTGACCATCTTTTAAAAAGCTCGACAAGAACTTACAGCGGGTTTTGGCTTCGGACTTCTTATACAACTTGACCAGGATTGACTCATTTATAACTTCACGGCTGTCTGGATAATTTTCTGGCAAACTAAGGACTTCTCGAATGATCACAGCGTCGACTCTACATAATACTTTGGACGCAGACCGATTGACAGTAACTCTTTGAGACGGAGAATAATTTGAGGCACAACATTCTGTGAATTCTGGAAAGTGGAGGGTTTGCTCAATGGCGAAATAGTACAGGAAAGACCTGCACACATTCAGCACATCGTTCCCCTGCGAGTGGTGATACCACAACCTTTCTTTACTATCAGACACGCTCCCCACTGAGAGGAAGGGGTCACAGACATTCCTATCTCTATCAACTAGGAACTCTTCCTTATCGTCTACAACTTGACCCGACACCTGAACCTCTTTTCTCTGGTCCATTACTGAATTTCACACTGGTAACTTGTAGGAGGGATTACAGAATTACTGGGCTTCAGTGTTACCTGGTTTACTATGGCGGCGCGTGCTCGAAGCGTGCTCGCGTTCGTTGAATAGGAGCCGAAAACTGACAGATGGAAGCTTCCAGATAGGCCGGTCCTTTTCACTGGTCCCGAGCGAATAAAATAACAATGATCGAGGTCAACCCTTCGCTTTTATAAGCCTTTTTATTCCCGGAGCCTATCATCATTCGCCACATGGAAGATCATTTACTTTCCGCAACTACCACTTATTATCCACCATGTATCTTTCTTCTCCGGATCCATTACCCACTGTTGATCTGACCCTTCGCAACCTTCTGGCCCTCGGATCGCGCGCCACGTGTCCTTTTCCGTCGGGTGCCCTGGTGATAAACGCCGTGCAAGTCTCCGCCCCGGAATCGGTCATGACCGTAGATGAAACGTGCCTTCATCCTCCACCATTGGATCAATTGCCACGTCCCACATTCCGCTGAGCCTTCTGACTTTAACCGTCGTGCAACTCTGAGTTCCGGACTCACCCTCATCCATCGATCTGATACGTCTTTACAAGTGGACCGTTGGATCATGTGGCGCCCACCAAATTCCGTTGGGCTCCTTCGCTTTAACTGTCGAGCAAGTTTAATCAGCGGAATTGCTCTTAACCGTCGATGCGATATGTCTTTAATCGTGCACCGTCGGATCATCATCCACGTACCCAATTCCGCTGGGCAATTCGAGGCTATACGCCGTGCAAGTTCAACCTCCGGAATCCGTAATAGCCGTCGACCCACTCCACTGCTGATCCTTGGCCGTCCGATTATCCGACACATACCCATTCCGCTGGACGCCTCGGGGCTTATCCCCCGTGCAATTTCACCCCGCGGACTCCATGATGGCCGTCGATCTATTCTGCCTCTGATCTTCGGCCATCGGATTGACCACCACATACTTATTCCGCCAGCCTCCCTTCCCTTAACTGACACACGCTTTCACAGGGCGGATCTATCGTGAACCGTAGATCTGCTTGGGACCACTTCACAACCTTTGATCTGTGCGGTGGGTTAAAGGCTCGAACTTCTCTTATCCCCCTCGCATGTTTTGAAAGGCGGAGGGAGCATTAGCCACAAATTTTCTTCTTTCCATCCTCGCGGCCTAGGATCTTTGGCAACCTGATCGACGTTTAGACCTTCATCATACTCATATACTATATCCTTTGACCAAAGTGCTCGAAAAACATTATTTTTTCTCCGCCATGGTTTTATTCTCCTTGGTCAAATAGAGGTGTTAACATCTGGCTCCATCTGGGGATGATATCCTCCCTGCGAGGTATCAAAGAACTCGTAGACCAGGTGCCTGCTTTCTGACTTTGCATAATAACTCCCAAAAAACCCATTTTTGTTTTTAGTACATATATCATTTTTATGTATTTTTGAGGAAAAGAGTGGTATGCCCTCTGGATTTTTGGGGCTTTCACTGTAAGCTCCAACTATCTTCGGTTTACCATTTTTATTGGCTTGTAAAATAAAAATATGTACAGTCTATGATACAGGCTTTACCTTCCTCCTTTAGGATAGGTAATGCTTCAGATACCTCCCATTGACAGGGTTGCTCTCAAGAGGAACCCCATTTGTATACTCCAGCAAAAATGCGTTCTCGCCTCTGTACCCAGCAACAACATAAGGTCCAACCCACATAGGGTCAAATTTCCCATGTTTTTCTTCATTAGGGGCATCACACTTCAGAACCAGGTCATCGATCTGAAACTGTTCTTCTTTGACTCTTCTGTCAAAAGTACTTTTCATTTTCTCTTGATGTGACTGTATTGTATTATAGGCCTTGTACCTTCGTTCTTCTAGCTCAATGATCTGATTTATCCTCCGTTGTATGTGGTTTGGTTCTTCTTTCTGATCTTGGAGATATCTCATCACTGGGACCCCTAATGACGCCAGAAATATTACTTCAGTTCCATATACCAGTTGGAAAGGGGACATGCCAATTGCCCTTTTAGTGCTTATCCTATCAGCCCATAGAGCATATTTTAGTTTGGTGTGCCAGGATCTCTTGTTCTCCTCCAACAGCTTTTTGATAATCCTTACCAGACTTTTATTTGAGGATTCGGCCAACCCATTCCCTTGAGGATAATAGGCTATCGAATGATTGAGACTTATATGATACTTATGACAGAAATTTATCATTTTTCTGGATTTGAAAGAAGCGGCATTGTCTATTACTATTCTTTTAGGACATCCAAATCGAGCCAGTATATTCTCTTCAAGAAACTCCATGATCACATTTTCAGTGGCCCTCCTGGTAGGAATTGCTTCTATCCATTTGGTAAAATAATCTGTGGCTGTCAGAATCCACCTATGCTGACCTGATGAATTGGGGTTTATTTCCCCAATGAAATCTAAACCCCATTGCTGGAAAGATGCTTCTACTGTTATTGGATTCAGAGGGAGAGGTAATACTTTTCTTTTACCGTCGAAAATTTGGCATTGATGACATTTGCTGGTTTATTTATATACATCTGAGAACAATGTAGGCCAATAATAACCAGCTCTTAAGATTTTGTTGGCTGTCACTTTCCAGGAATGATGTCCCCCACAGTCTCCCCTGTGAAACTCTCTTGTAATTTGCTGGGCCTCATCCTCCAAGAGACAGTTTAGCAGAACCCTTCCAGGGTCTTTCCAATAGAGGTATTTATTTATGATACAAAATTTGGCAGATTTCAACTTCACAGATCTTGCTCTTGATTTACTTAATCCATCTGGTGCTTTCAGATTGCGGAGGACAAATACGATATCAGAATACCATGGAGAAGTTACAAAATCAACCATTACTTCTATATCCGCATCTAACTGATCAGGTTGATGAGATAAGAGATTTATTTGCAGAGATTCACAATTTGAGTTAGTCATCATCTTTGCCAATCCTTGTCCTTTGATCAACTTCGTGGGCTTTATCTCTAGGTCATACTCCAATAAGGTAGCTATCCATTTCGCTCTCCTGCCTTCTGAATCTGGTTGAGTCAAAATGGCTTTCACAGCAGCAGTTGGGACATGTGCAACTATATGCGAATGCAGAACATACACTCTGAAATCTTTTAATGCTTTAACTAAAGCATAGGCCTGCTTTTCCATGATGTCATACTTCAATTCTCCATCCCGAAGTATCTTACTGAAGAAAGCTATAGGTTGTTCCTGGTTTTCCTCATTCTTCTGCAATAGTACCGCTACTATAGTATGCTCCGAAGCATAGGAGAATATTGAAAATTCTTTGGCAAAATTTGGACTTACCAAAATAGGGGCTTCTGAAATTGCCTTCTTGATTCCCCAAAATGACTCCTTGGCTTCTGCACTCCACTTTATTTCATGACCCTTTTTCAACATATTAGTAATATTCATCAAAATCTCAGCAAAGCTTGGTATAAACCTCCTTAAGAAATTTACTTGCCCCAAAAAAGAGTGTACCTCCTTTTTACTTCTGGGCTCTCCCACTTTCAGGATTGCACTCACTCTCTCCGGATCAATATTTATGCCATCTTTGGATATTATATGGCCTAGCAGCTTTCCTTCCTCTAATGCAAAATTAGATTTCTTCGGATTCAGAGATATACCATATTTCCTGCATTTCATGAAAACCTTCTCAAGATGACGCAGGTGTTCTCTGTCGGACTTAGAGTAGACCGTGATATCATCCATGTAGATCACCACAAAAACTCCAATTTCCCCCGAAAAAGCGATGTCCATAGCTTGCTGGAAAGTGGCCCCCGCATTCATTAAACCAAAAGGCATCTTTGCATACATGAAAGTGCCCCATGGTGTAGTAAAGGCAGTCTTCTCCTGATCTTCTGGTAACACTTTGATCTGGTTATACCCGGAGAAGCCATCCAGCATCGAAATCCTTTCAGCTCCTACCACTTGCTGCAGCATGTGATCCATCTTGGGTAGGGGATAGTTATCTTTCATGGAGACTTTATTCAAATTGCGAAAATCTATGCACAGCCTTATCTCTCCACTCTTTTTTCTGACAGGGACCAAATTGGCAACCCACTTAGAAAATCGAAGCGTTACGATAATCTTGGCCTCAAATAACTTCTTTATTTCCTTCTCAATGATGGGGAGCAATTTGGGGTTGATCCTCCTGAGCTTCTGTTTAAAAGGCCTTTCTCTAGGCTTTATAGGAATAGTGTGCTGTATGATAGATGTATCATATTCTTTGAGGTCTTCATAACTCCAGGAAAACACATCTGTGTACCTTTTCATCAACTCCACATACTCCCTTTTCTCTTTTTCAGGCAGCTTCTTGGACAGTTTTATGATTTTATGATTTTCCTTGGTGCCAATATTTTTATCTTCAACTGCATCACCAACCGGTTTCACTTTGGGGTTCTTGGCAACATCATTCTGATCAAAGAGCCTTTCTAAAGGGATCAGGCCTCTTGGTATGAAATTGTTTTTGAGATGGATGATATCCTTACCTCCCAAGGTTTTCCTCAACTTCTTAGCCTCTTCTTCTGATTCAGCTTCTTCGTCATCTTCGGGGGTCCTATCATTACCATTTTCATTTTCAACCTGAGTGTTCACAAACTCTCCTGACAACTCTAGAAACCTTCGGACTTGCATATCATCTTCGAACCCCTGCCAGTATTTGTAATTGTCGGGGATAGAAGGTCTGTTCAAAATCTCCACCTGGTATTCCTTTTGACTGGTCATTGGGGTCTCGAATTTTCCAGCGGATACTGCTAAGGAATCAGCCACCATATTATCAACCCTGGGAACTACCTGAATTGTATGCTCTGTAAAGAAGTTACCAAGCATATCCCATACTTCATTTCTGTAAGTCCTCATCCGAGGATGCTTGGTTTGATAACTCTCATTTACTTGATTTATCACCAACTCGGAATCTCCCAGGATCTTGACCCTCTGGGCCCCCAGATATTTCAAAGCATGCAACCCCAATAACAGGGCCTCATACTCTGCTACATTATTAGTGCATTCAAATAGCAATTTGTATGACAAAGCTTTGAAATCATGAATAGGAGAAATGATGTAGACACCAGCCCCAGCACCAACCTTCGCAACAGATCCATCGAAATACATGATCCATTGGCCTTCTTTTTTCTGTTTTGCTTCCAGAGCTTGCTGTTCCAAAACTTCTTTTTCTTCATTCTCCTTGAACTTCTCCTGTTCTTCAGATTTCTTTTGCAATGCAGCTTCCAAATCATTTGGGGCAGCCTCATTAAAGAAAATGGAAGATCCCAAATCAGTGTCAACAGCATATACATGATGAACTTCAGGCTTATCTTGACTGCTAACCACATAAGGGGTCCTCTTTTCGCTATACAACCTTCTGTTCCCATCTGGGACTGGAATAGTAGCATATGACATGTCCATCTGCAAGCTACCTTTCAGCTTGGAAGTCCAAGATCTTGACAGCAATACCCCAAATTTGGGTGGGATTTCTGCCACTACTACATCCATGACTATGGTCTTAGAAGGCAGTTTGTTCAGGGTTACCACCATGTCCTTAATTAGTCCCAGGCATTTCACCTTCTTGGAATCGAAAGAGTAAAAATATTTATAGGGCCTTGTTACCTCCAATCCTAAACTTTCTACTACTCCCTTGGGCATTAGATTATGTGATGCCCCAGAATCCAACATGGCATTGTGGACCACTTTGTCAAGCACCTTTAGACTCAAGTAGAAAGGAGGCACCTCTTCCCCCTCTAAATTTTCAGCTTTTGATCCAAATGAGATAGCAGGATTATCATCATTCAAATTTAAAATGTCAGACTGCCCTTCACCTTGGTCTTTGACCATTTTTGAAATAGTATCTCTGTATTCAGTGTTTCTCAATAACTCATTAAAGGGGACAGAGATCTTCAGTTTAGACAGCTCATTTTGCAGGTTAAAGCCAACGCTAGTCTTTTCCACCTCAACCGGAGTCGCCTTCTTTATTACTTTATCCCTTTGTGCATCATTGTCAACCTCTCTGCTCACAAAGGGCTCTTTCGGTACTTCCTTCCCCTTTTCTCCATTAAAAGAACTAGAGGAAGGCTGATTTGGGTTTGCCTTCCCTTTATTTATAGGGACATCTCTATTTCTCAGTCTCATTTTCCTTTGGACGTCATCCATCGCATGCAAATAACCCCTTTGATATAGTTCATTTTCAAACCCTTCATTTGCATCTTGTTGTGCAAACATATTATGCTCTTCTTCAGTAAGATATATTTCAGAATCCTGCTCTCCAAACAGGTGAATCTCATTCTCAGGGGGATCTTCCTCATCACCAACATAATTTTCAGGAAAAGGTGGGCGAATGGGTAGCTCTTCTTGGTTTCTTGGATTCCTCTGGTCTCTCTGTCTATTTTGAGGGGGAACAGGAGGATTTGGTCTTCTGAAGTTTGGATTCCTGATCTGGGGATCTCCTTGCTCTCTATCGAAAGGCCTAGCATCCATGGTTAACTTATCCATCAACTTCTCCATAGTCTTCAGCATTACCTCAAACTTAGCATCTGCAGCAGAAGATGAAGTAGAAGGTACATTTTCTTCTTTCCTCCTCCTATCCGTATCTCTATGCTTGATCTTTCCACTAGCCATCATGTTAGCTTCCATTTCTAGGGCATCCGTAAACATGGCAGCAAGAGTTGCCGATTTTCTCTCCCGCAAGGAGAATGCAAAATCATTATCAAAAGCTCCAGCATAATGCAGTTTAGCAGCTGCGGGAGAAGGCTTTATATCTTCCGGGATAGAATTATAAGCCCTCATGAACCTACTCGAGAACTCATGGAAAGACTCAAAACCCCCTTTCTTAAGACCATTATACTGAGATAGAAGCTGCAGGGGATTCATTTTATCATCCCATCTATCCAAAAATGCGTTCTGAAAAGCCTGAAAATTCACAATAGACCTAGGTGGAAGGTCCTTAAACCACTTTTTTGCCTCCCCAGACAAACTTTGGGCAAATAACTGCAATTTGACATCAAGATAGTCTACTTCCTCCAAGTCAATGAAGTCTTCAAACTTGGCAACGTGTTGTTTTGCGGTTATATCCCCTTCCCCATCAAACAAAGATATTCTCTGAGAATAATTTTGGGGGAGGTCGTGCAACGCAGCAGGGAGACGCAAAGGGGAAAATCTAGCAGCCATTGGTCTGGGTGGGTTCACAGGGGCTGCGGTACTTTGAGAATGCTCGGAGGTGGTTGCTTCAGCTTTAGAGTTTTGTCGTAAGTCTTTCCAGAGGGAATCTAACAGATAGGACTCTAGCTCACCAGGATTGGGCTTAATATTTTTGAGATCAGATTCAGACCTGGCTCTCAACCTACAAGGATTGGACTCAGCATTTTTTAGGTTGGGTTCAGATTTAGTTCTAAATGGCGTCTGGGCAGTATTGGTTTCCCATGCAGGATTAATATGAGACTGTGGTGGTGATGATGGGCCGAACAAAGGAAAATCTATCTTCTCTTTATTCCTTCTTTTAAACAATTTCTCTGGATTATCAAAACTTTTCAAAACTTCGGTATCAGAGTTACCTCGTGTATGTCTTCTGGAAGCCAGAATGTTGTTCTTGAACTCTGAAGCAATTTCACAGTGAAGTCACCAGGGCAAATACACAACCTTCTTTTCTTTTTTGAAATTCCTGTTTGCCCACAGAAATCTCTCTCGATCTTTGTCGTTCTCCCGGGGCAGATATTCACTTTCGTCCCCGGCAACGGTGCCAGTTTGTTAGCACTCAGAATGTACCCAGGTTGTAAAAGGTACACCCCGAAGTAACAACAAAACCACTTTAGGAAAGATATTGGTATTCTCTTCCAGAGAGGGATCTCTCAATATGCACTTTACAACTTTGCAAGACTAAATGGTAACAATATTTAAAGGTTCATTTATTTGGTTGAAACAATCACATATCCATTGGGCAACGGAGTCATATACATATAAAAATATTCCCAAAATGCATACACAGGATTTTTCAAAGGCAAGATAATCACATAATTGCAGTCATTTCATTTATCAAGGCGAAATAGAAGAGGCGAGGGAATAGCCCATCAATACAGAGCGTCTAAGACGAATTCCATATCAACTTTAGTAGAAAGAATCATATAATATCTGAAACGATGAATAGAGCATAAGTATATGAATCCTAATCATCGAACACTATGTTCCAGATACGAAAGAAAAACAGAACGGAGTGTTACACAGGAAAAATTATAATCACACAAAGAAAGAAAGCACGGACTGCAACGTCAATGATACATGAATCTCTGAAAAAGAACTCTCATGCATCCATTTTGGTATTCAAAAAATAAGACCGATATGTTCTCCACAAATCACTTCATTTGATGGGTTCCAACCCCCATCTCATAAAAAGATACAAATATATAGATTAAACAATAAGTCTGCCTCCAGCAGATCAATAACAGAATGGTCGGCGTAAATTAGAGTTTGTAACTGAATTTCCTACACCACTAGGAAGTTGTTACAGCTCCATTCCTAACAGACCACTAAGTATAAATCAGCTAGATAACAAACTTTGCACCATCAGCTCCGATTATTTTCCCTAACAGCTCCACGTCCATTGCCCAATCAGCTCCGAATCTTTGCCCTAACAGCTCCACGTCCTTTGCCCAATCAGCTCCGAATCTTTGCCCTAACATCTCCACATCCTTCTCCCATCAGCTCTTCAGCACCTGACACCTGTTCTTAAGGGGGAGGAATATACCTTGTTTTCCCAAACCGCTCTACAGCTTTCCATTGCTCCGAACTTGGGGTGTCACTCTCCATCATCTCCCGAATAGCTACCTCGAGCTCCATGTATGCTTCGTAATATTTCTTGGGCAATCTGGCTCTGATAGCGACGAACTTCTGCAGGATTTCAAAATCTTCTGCTAACATGTCTATGATGGTCTGTCCTGTCAGGCTCTTCTCCAAGCTGTTAAATTTCGTGTGGTCCATGCGAGCCCGGACAAGCAAGTGGTGATAATGTTCAGGCGGGAGTATCTTGCCTACTTCATCCCAGAAGCACGGTAATCCCTCTTCGAACAGCTCTTTGAACTCCTGCCTGAACTTATTTACCTGTGCCCGCAATTCTTCTGACTTATCCAGGACAATCTTCATTAACTGGTGTTTGTTGATAATCTTCTTCGCCGATAGCACTATTGAGATTCTGTCCTTTATGCCCATGTCGTGCAGCTTTTGGTGTGTTAGGGAATTCAGGAAATTCAATGAATTTTGAGCAGTAGTGAGAGGCCTTCTTGCCATGTGTTCATTTACCAGCTACAGTCTTTGTCGGGACAACTCTGTCATTGTACACAAATCATCAATAAAACTCAAGTAATGCCAAAATTTGGTGATTTCTATGGTCAGGCTATCCCAGATAATATGTTTCGACCCCTAAAGAGGGCCTTTCCTGATGCATTTTTCTTTCAATTCATCAATCTTTTTCTGTAATTGGTGCTTCTCCTGCAAGATATGCTTTTTGTTTTCATTTTCCTTAGTTAATTCGGCCTTCATCTTTTCATTCTCATTTTTCAACTCCTTAATTGCTTCCTCCTTCAAACTCACTTGAGACATGGACACCAACAGGTCATCTGCAGAAAAATCAGCTAATGGCTTCTGGATGTTTACAATAGATAGGTCATCACCGATAGGGGTTTGGCTCATTAGCTCCTCCATTATCTCCTTTTCTTCAGTCTGATCTTTCTTCAACATGGAGATTTGGGATAGCATCTCCTCCCTTTCGGCTTCCCACCTATTCTTTTCCTCTTGGAGCTCTCCAGCTTTTCCCTTGTATTCCATCATCTCCTGATGGACTTTATCTTTCTCCTCCTAGAGGGATAGCAATTCAGCTGATTGGACATGTTCTGAGCCTGGCATCTTCAACCTCTTCTTCAAAACTTGGAGCGCGTTATCTTTCTCTTCTAGCAATTTTTTGACAGCCTGGGTATTGTCTGAGCTAGCGAGGTCTGCTTGTAGTTTTCTTACCTGAATAACATTTGCCTTATTTTCTATTTTCTCATGCTTTAACTGGACTTCCAATTTGTCTACCAACACATGTAATTTGTTTATCCTCACCATGGCCTGCAACAAATCTAAGTAGAGGATGTCGCTTGTTTTGTTTATGCAGCTGAATTTTGTCAGGGGTGCTGATTTTGTCCATCCTGACTTCTATTTCAGACATCCTTTTATCATTCACTATGGCCATCTTACAAGTGTTTTTCTCAACGTCTCTAGCCGAAACTAGAGACGTTTTGGAATTGCACAAGCTTCTTACCCTTGGTAGTAGACTTCTAGTTTCCTCCAGGGACTGCTTTCTCTTTTCCATGTAGCTGCTCTTGAGCTGCTCTTTAGACTTAAACAAGGGACTGGAGTCTGGGCTGTCTACATCACCTTCTGAACTTTTAAAAGAAACTTGGTTTATCTGTACTGCCTTCCTGGGGACCAGGGCAACTCTTTTGAACACACCCAAAACCTCATCATCTACGGTCTCGCTACCCTTGAGTAGCTTTGCCTTTTTACGGGAAGCCTCGTCATCTATTTCCATACTGTCAGCATCGGACAAACTCCTCTTGACTGCACCACTGACACCTTCGGAGATTTGGATTGCTGTACCAGGTGCAGGATGTGTCTCCTCATCGGACTTGGTCTCATCAGTAAACTGCAGTAAATTTTCCATCTCAGCTAACCCCTCAACAGCTTGATGCTCAAAGGGTTTATTCCTGTTAGCTTGTTTTCTCAATGAAATTACTTGGTGGGGGTCGTAATTCACACTTGATTATTTAATGAACTCCATATTTTCCAACAACTTTTCTATAAATACCAAGGCACCCTTTCTTTTAAAAATGAAGGTGCCTACCTTGACCGGAAATTTGATGTTCGAAGATTTCTTGAAGGCACAGAAATGTTCTTCTTCGGACAACAACCTCTGTCACATGAACTCCAATGCGAATATTCTAGGGGTAAAAAAGGAAGGTAGCCTATAAGGTTGACCTGTGAAGCCATATATTCTCAACACGATATGATCTCTATACAAAAACCAATCTCCAACCCGCTCTTCTGGAAAAGACTGCATCAAGCTTCTCATCTCATCTAGGACCCGGGGTAATTCTTCATCGAACAACATTTTGTATATCTCAGACATGATTGAATTGGCAAATTCGATCATGCTGATTTGATTGGGTAAATCAGAGGAACATAAGGTACTCAGGAACTTCAACTCTAAGACATTAGAACACAGTAGCATGTTAAGCAAATAATTCTAGAACCTGAAAAACTGGACCTTGGGGAACTCGCTTAGCTGAAGGTGAATTGACTCAGCCAGGTATTCGTCTAAACTAAAAACCGGGGTTGACTGGGACTCAGAAACGGAGGAATTCATTCTCAACAAAAATCCGAGAATGACCTTGCCCACATGACAATCCTCATCTAGACCTAGTACTTGACATACCAAGGAAATGACCAATTGGACTTCACTCTTGAACATATGCACAGGGTAGGGTGGGGATACGCCATCTACAGGCTGACCATCTTTTAACAAGCTCGACAAGAACTTACAGCGGGTTTCGGCTTCGGACTTCTTATACAACTCGACCAAGATTGACTCATTTATAACTTCACGGCTGTCTGGATAATTTTCTGGCAAACTAAGGACTTCTCGAATGACCACAGCATCGACTCTACATAATACTTTGGACGCAGACCGACTAACAATAACTCTTTGAGACGGAGAATAATTTGAGGCACAGCATTCTGCGAATTCTGGAAAGTGGAGGGTTTGCTCAATGGCGAAATAGTACAGGAAAGACCTGCACACATTCAGCACATCGTTCCCCTGCGAGTGGTGATACCACAACCTTTCTTTACTATCAGACACGCTCCCCACTAAGAGGAAGGGGTCACAGACATTCCTATCTCTATCAACTAGGAACTCTTCCTTATCGTCTACAACTTGACCTGACACCTGAACCTCTTTTCTGTGGTCCATTACTGAATTTCACACTGGTAACTTGTAGGAGGGATTACATAATTATTGGGCTTCAGTGTTACCTGGTTTACTGTGGCGGCGCGTGCTTGCGTTCGCTGAATAGGAGCCGAAGACGGACAGATGGAAGCTTCCAGATAGGCCGGTCCTTTTCACTGGTCTCGAGCGAATAAAATAACAATGATCGAGGTCAACCCTTCGCTTTTATAAGCCTTTTTATTCCCAGAGCCTATCATCATTCGCCACGTGGAAGATCATTTACTTTCCGCAACTACCACTTATTATCCACCACGTATCTTTCTTCTCCGGATCCATTACCCACCGTTGATCTGACCCTTCACAACCTTCTGGCCCTCGGATCGCGCGCCACGTGTCCTTTTCCGTCGGGCGCCCTAGTGATAAACGTCGCGCAAGTCTCCGCCCCGGAATCGGTCATGACCGTAGATGAAATGTGCCTTCATCCTCCACCATTGGATCAATTGCCACGTCCCAAATTCCGCTGAGCCTTCCGACTTTAACCGTCATGCAACTCTGAGTTCCGGACTCACCCTCATCCATCGATCTGATACGTCTTTACAGGTGGACCGTTGGATCATGTGGCGCCCACCGAATTCCGCTGGGCTCCTTCGCTTTAACTGTCGAGCAAGTTTGATCAGCGGAATTTCTCTTAACCGTCGATGTGATATGTCTTTAATCGTGCACCGTCGGATCATCATCCATGTACCCAATTCCACTGGGCAATTCAAGGCTATCCGCCGTGCAAGTTCAACCTTCGGAATCCGTAAAAGCCGTCGATCCACTCCACTGCTGATCCTCGGCCGTCCGATTATCCGACACATACCCATTCCGCTGGATGCCTCGGGGCTTATCCCCCGTGCAATTTCACCCCGCGGACTCCATGATGGCCGTCGATCTATTCTGCCTCTGATCTTCGGCCGTTGGATTGACCACCACATACTTATTCCGCCATCCTCCCTTCCCTTAACTGACACGCGCTTTCACAGGGCGGATCTATCGTGAATCGTAGATCTGCTTGGGACCACTTCACAACCTTTGATCTCTGCGGCGGGTTAAAGGCTCGAACTTCTCTTATCCCCCTCGCATGTTTTGAAAGGCGGAGGGAGCATTAGCCACATATTTTCTTCTTTCCATCCTCGCGGCCTAGGATCTTTGGCAACCTGATCGACGTTTAGACCTTCATCATACTCATATACTATATCCTTTGACCAAAGTGCTCGAAAAACATTATTTTTTCTCCGCCATGGTTTCATTCTCCTTGGTCAAATAGAGGTGTTAACAGATGGCTCCATCTGGGGATGATATCCTCCCTGCGAGGTATCAAAGAACTCGTAGACCAGGTGCCTGCTTTCTGACTTTGCATAATAACTCCCAAAAAACCCATTTTTGTTTTTAGTACATATATCATTTTTATGTATTTTTGAGGAAAAGAGTGGTATGCCCTCTGGATTTTTGGGGCTTTCACTGCAAGCTCCAACTATTTCGGTTTACCATTTTTATTAGCTTGTAAAATAAAAATATGTATAGTCTATGATACAGGCTTTACCTTCCTCCTTTAGGATAGGTAATGCTTCAGATACCTCCCATTGACAGGGTTGCTCTCAAGAGGAACCCCATTTGTATACTCCAGCAAAAATGCGTTCTGGCCTCTGTACCCAGCAACAACATAAGGTCCAACCCACATAGGGTCAAATTTACCATGTTTTTCTTCATTAGGGGCATCCCACTTCAGAACCAGGTCATCGATCTGAAACTGTTCTTCTTTGACTCTTCTGTCAAAAGTACTTTTCATTTTCTCTTGATGTGACTGTACTGTATTATAGGCCTTGTACCTTCGTTCTTCTAGCTCAATGATCTGATTTATCCTCCGCTGTATGTGGTTTGGTTCTTCTTTCTGATCTTGGAGATATCTCATCACTGGGACCCCTAATGACGCCAGAAAGATTACTTCAGTTCCATATACCAGTTGGAAAGGGGACATGCCAATTGCCCTTTTAGTGCTTATCCTGTCAGCCCATAGAGCATATTTGAGTTTGGTGTGCCAGGATCTCTTGTTCTCCTCCAACAGCTTTTTGATAATCCTTACCAGAATTTTATTTGAGGATTCAGCCAACCCATTCCCTTGAGGATAATAGGCTATCGAATGATTGAGACTTATATGATACTTATGACAGAAATTTATCATTTTTCTGGATTTGAAAGAAGCGGCATTGTCTGTTACTATTCTTTTAGGACATCCAAATCGAGCCAGTATATTCTCTTCAAGAAACTCCATGATCACATTTTCAGTGGCCCTCCTGGTAGGAATTGCTTCTATCCATTTGGTAAAATAATCTATGGCTGTCAGAATCCACCTATGCTGACCTGATGAATTGGAGTTTATTTCCCCAATGAAATCTAAACCCCATTGCTGGAAAGGTGCTTCTACTATTATTGGATTCAGAGGGAGAGGTAATACTTTTCTTTTACCGTCGAAAATTTGGCATTGATGACATTTGCTGGTTTATTTATATACATCTGAGAAAAATGTAGGCCAATAATAACCAGCTCTTAAGATTTTGTTGGCTGTCACTTTCCAGGAATGATGTCCCCCACAGTCTCCCCTGTGAAACTCTCTTGTAATTTGCTGGGCCTCATCCTCCAAGAGACCGTTTAGCAGAACCCCTCCAGGGTCTTTCCAATAGAGGTATTTATTTATGATACAAAATTTGGCAGATTTCAACTTCACAGATCTTGCTCTTGATTTACTTAATCCATCTGGTGCTTTCAGATTGCGGAGGACAAATACGATATCAGAATACCATGGAGAAGTTACAAAATCAACCATTACTTCTATATCCGCATCTAACTGATCGGGTTGATGAGATAAGAGATTTATTTGCAGAGATTCACAATTTGAGTTAGTCATCATCTTTTCCAATCCTTGTCCTTTGATCAACTTCGTGGGCTTTATCTCTAGGTCATACTCCAATAAGGTAGCTATCCATTTCGCTCTCCTGCCTTCTGGATCTGGTTGAGTCAAAATGGCTTTCACAGCAGCAGTTGGGACATGTGCAACTATATGCGAATGCAGAACATACACTCTGAAATATTTTAATGCTTTAACTAAAGCATAGGCCTGCTTTTCCATGATGTCATACTTCAATTCTCCATCCCGAAGTATCTTACTGAAGAAAGCTATAGGTTGTTCCTGGTTTTCCTCATTCTTCTGCAATAGTACCGTTGCTATAGTATGCTCCGAAGCATAGGAGAATATTGAAAATTCTTTGGCAAAATTTGGACTTACCAAAACAGGGGCTTCTGAAATTGCCTTCTTTATTTTATGATTTTAGGATTTTCCTTGGTGCCAATATTTTTATCTTCAACTGCATCACCAACCGGTTTCACTTTGGGGTTCTTGGCAACATCATTCTGATCAAAGAGCCTTTCTAAAGGGATCAGGCCTCTTGGTATGAAATTGTTTTTGAGCTGGATGATATCCTTACCTCCTAAGGTTTTCCTCAACTTCTTAGCCTCTTCTTCTGATTCAGCTTCTTCGTCATCTTCGGGGGTCCTATCATTACCATTTTCATTTTCAACCTGAGTGTTCACAAACTCTCCTGACAACTCTAGAAACCTTCGGACTTGCATATCATCTTCGAACACCTGCCAGTATTTGTAATTGTCGGGGATAGAAGGTCTGTTCAAAATCTCCACCTGGTATTCCTTTTGACTGGTCATTGGGGTCTCGAATTTTCCAGCAGATACTGCTAAGGAATCAGCCACCATATTCTCAACCCTGGGAACTACCTGAATTGTATGCTTTGTAAAGAAGTTACCAAGCATATCCCATACTTCATTTCTGTAAGCCCTCATCTGAGGATGCTTGGTTTGATAACTCTCATTTACTTGATTTATCACCAACTCGGAATCTCCCAGGATCTTGACCCTCTGGGCCCCCAGATCTTTCAAAGCATGCAACCCCAATAACAGGGCCTCATACTCTGCTACATTATTAGTGCATTCAAATAGCAATTTGTATGACAAAGCTTTGAAATCATGAATAGGAGAAATGATGTAGACACCAGCCCCAGTACCAACCTTCGCAACAGATCCATCGAAATACATGATCCATTGGCCTTCTTTTTTCTGTTTTGCTTCCAGAGCTTGCTATTCCAAAACTTCTTTTTCTTCATTCTCCTCGGACTTCTCCTGTTCTTCAGATTTCTTTTGCAATGCAGCTTCCAAATCATGTGGGGCAGCCTCATTAAAGAAAATGGAAGATCCCAAATCAGTGTCAACAGCATATACATGATGAACTTCGGGCTTATCTTGACTGCTAACCACATAAGGGGTCCTCTTTTCGCTATACAGCCTTCTGTTCCCATCTGGGACTGGAATAGTAGCATATGACATGTCCATCTGCAAGCTACCTTTCAGCTTGGAAGTCCAAGATCTTGACAGCAATACCCCAAATTTGGGTGGGATGTTTGCCACTACTACATCCATGACTATGGTCTTAGAAGGCAGTTTGTTCAGGGTTACCACCATGTCCTTAATTAGTCCCAGGCATTTCACCTTCTTGGAATCGAAAGAGTACAAATCTTTATAGGGCCTTGTTACCTCCAATCCTAAACTTTCTACCACTCCCTTGGGCGTTAGATTATGTGACGCCCCAGAATCCAACATGGCATTGTGGACCACTTTGTCAAGCACCTTTAGACTCAAGTAGAAAGGAGGCACCTCTTCCCCCTCTAAATTTTCAGCTTTTGATCCAAATGAGATAGCAGGATTATCATCATTCAAATTTAAAATGTCAGACTGCCCTTCACCTTGGTCTTTGACCATTTTTGAAATAGTATCTCTGTATTCAGTGTTTCTCAATAACTCATTAAAGGGAACAGAGATCTTCAGTTTAGACAGCTCATTTTGCAGGTTAAAGCCAGCGCTAGTCTTTTCCACCTCAACCGAAGTCGCCTTCTTTATTAATTTATCCCTTTGTGCATCATTGTCAACCTCTCTGCTCACAAAGGGCTCTTTCGGTACTTCCTTCCCCTTTTCTCTATTCAAAGAACTAGAGGAAGGCTGATTTGGGTTTGCCTTCCCTTTATTTATAGGGACATCTCTATTTCTCAGTCTCATTTTCCTTTGGACGTCATCCATCGCATGCAAATAACCCCTTTGATATAGTTCATTTTCAAACCCTTCATTTGCACCCTGCTGTGCAAACATATTATGCTCTTCTTTAGTAAGATATATTTCAGAATCCTGCTCTCCAAACTGGTGAATCTCATTCTCAGGGGGATCTTCCTCATCACCAACATAATTTTCAGGAAAAGGTGGGCGGATGGGTAGCTCTTCTTGGTTTCTTGGATTCCTCTGGTCTCTCTGTCTATTTTGAGGGGGAACAGGAGGATTTGGTCTTCTGAAGTTTGGATTCCTGATCTGGGGATCTCCTTGCTCTCTATTGAAAGGCCTAGCATCCATGGTTAACTTATCCATCAACTTCTCCATAGTCTTCAGCATTACCTCAAACTTAGCAGCTACAGCAGAAGATGAAGTAGAAGGTACATTTTCTTCTTTCCTCCTCGTATCCATATCTCTATGCTTGATCTATCCACTAGCCATCATGTTAGCTTCCACTTCTAGGGCATCCGTAAACATGGCAGCAAGAGTTGCCGATTTTCTCTCCTGCAAGGAGAATGCAAAATCATTATCAAAAGCTACAGCATAATGCAGTTTAGCAGCTACGGGAGAAGGCTTTATATCTTCCGGGATAGAATTATAAGCCCTCATGAACCTACTCGAGAACTCATGGACAGACTCAAAACCCCCTTTCTTAAGACCGTTATACTGAGATAGAAGCTGCAGGGGATTCATTTTATCATCCCATCTATCCAAAAATGCGTTCTGAAAAGCCTGAAAATTCACAATAGACCTAGGTGGAAGGTCCTTAAACCACTTTTTTGCCTCCCCAGACAAACTTTGGGCAAATAACTGCAATTTGACATCAGGATAGTCTACTTCCTCCAAGTCAATGAAGTCTTAAAACTTGGCAACGTGTTGTTTTGCGGTTATATCCCCTTCCCCATCAAACAAAGATATTCTCTAAGAATAATTTTGGGGGAGGTCGTGCAACGCAGCAGGGAGACGCAAAGGGGCAAATCTAGCAGCCATTGGTCTGGGTGGGTTCACAGGGGCTGCGGTACTATGAGAATGCTCGGAGGTGGTTGCTTCAGCTTTAGAGGTTTGTCGTAAGTCTTTCCAGAGGGAATCTAACAGATAGGACTCTAGCTCACCAGGATTGGGCTTAATATTTTTGAGATCGGATTCAGACCTGGCTCTCAACCTACAAGGATTGGACTCAGCATTTTTTAGGTTGGGTTCAGATTTAGTTCTAAATGGCGTCTGCGCAGTATTGGTTTCCCATGCGGGATTAATATGAGACTGTGGTGGTGATGATGGGCAGAACAAAGGAAAATCTATCTTCTCTTTATTCCTTCTTTTAAACAATTTCTCTGGATTCTCAAAAATTTTCAAAATTTCGGTATCAGAGTTACCTCGTGTATGTCTTCTGGAAGCCAGAATGTTGTTCTTGAACTCTGAAGCAATTTCACAGTGAATTCGCCAGGGCAAATACACAACCTTCTTTTCTTTTTTGAAATTCCTGTTTGCCCACAGAAATCTCTCTCGATCTTTGTCGTTCTCCCGGGGCAGATATTCACTTTCATCCCTGGCAACGGCGCCAGTTTGTTAGCACTCAGAATGTACCCAGGTTGTAAAAGGTACACCCCGAAGTAACAGCAAAACCACTTTAGGAAAGATATTGGTATTCTCTTCCAGAGAGGGATCTCTCAATATGCACTTTACAACTTTGCAAGACTAAATGGTAACAATATTTAAAGGTTCATTTATTTGGTTGAAACAATCACATATCCATTGGGCAACGGAGTCATATACATATAAAAATATTCCCAAAATGCATACACAGGATTTTTCAAAGGCAAGATAATCACATAATTGCAATCATTTCATTTATCAAGGTGAAATAGAAGAGGCAAGGGAATAGCCCATCAATACAGAGTGTCTAAGACGAATTCCATATCAACTTTAGTAGAAAGAATCATATAATATCTGAAACGATGAATAGAGCATAAGTATATGAATCCTAATCATCAAACACTATGTTCCAGATACGAAAGAAAAACAGAACGGAGTGTTACACAGGAAAAATTACAATCACACAAAGAAAGAAAGCACAGACTGCAACGTCAATGATACATGAATCTCTGAAGAAGAACTCTCATGCATCCATTTTGGTATTCAAAAAATAAGACCGATATGTTCTCCACAAATCACTTCATTCGATGGGTTCCAACCCCCATCTCATAAAAAGATACAAATATATAGATTAAACAATAAGTCTGCCTCCAGCAGATCAATAACAGAATGGTCGGCGTAAATTAGAGTTTGTAACTGAATTTCCTACACCACTAGGAAGTTGTTACAGCTCCATTCCTAACAGACCACTAAGTATAAATCAGCTAGATAACAAACTTTGCACCATCAGCTCCGATTATTTTCCCTAACAGCTCCACGTCCATTTCCCAATCATCTCCGAATCTTTGCCCTAACAGCTCCACGTCCTTTGCCCAATCAACTCCAAATCTTTGCCCTAACAGCTCCACATCCTTTTCCCATCAGCTCTTCAGCACCTGACACCTGTTCTTAACAGGGAGGAATATACCTTGTTTTCCCAAACCGCTCTACAGCTTTCCATTGCTCCGAACTTGGGGTGTGACTCTCCATCATCTCCCGAATAGCTACCTCGAGCTCCATGTATGCTTCGTAATATTTCTTGGGCAATCTGGCTCTGATAGCGACGAACTTCTGCCGGATTTCAAAATCTTCTGCTAACATGTCTATGATGGTCTGTCCTGTCAGGCTCTTCTCCAAGCTGTTAAATTTCGTGTGGTCCATGCGAGCCCGGACAAGCAGGTGGTGATAATGTTCAGGCGGGAGTATCTTTCCTGCTTCGTCCCAGAAGCACAGTAATCCCTCTTCGAACAGCTCTTTGAACTCCTGCCTGAACTTATTTACCTGCGCCCGCAATTCTTCTGACTTATCCAGGACAATCTTCATTAACTGGTGTTTATTGATAATCTTCTTCGCCGATAGCACTATTGAGATTCTGTCCTTTATGCCCATATCGTGCAGCTTTTGGTGTGTTAGGGAATTCAGGAAATTCAATGAATTTTGAGCTGTAGTGAGAGGCATTCTTGCCATGTGTTCATTTACCAGCTGCAGTCTTTGTTGGGCCAACTCTGTCATTGTACACAAATCATCAATAAAACTCAAGTAATGCTGGAATTTGGTGATTTCTATGGTCAGGATATCCCAGATAATATGTTTCGCCCCCTGAAGAGGGCCTTTCCCGATGCATTTTTCTTTCAATTCATCAATCTTTTTCTGTAATTGGTGCTTCTACTGCAAGATCTGCTTTTTGTTTTCATTTGCCTTAGTTAATTCGGCCTTCATCTTTTCATTCTCATTTTTCAACTCCTTAATTGCTTCCTCCTTCAAACTCACTTGAGACATGGACACCAACAGGTCATCTGCAGAAAAATCAGCTAATGGCTTCTGGATGTTTACAATAGATAGGTCATCACCAGTAGGGGTTTGGCTCATTAGCTCCTCCATTATCTCCTTTTCTTCAGTCTGATCTTTCTTCAACACAGAGATTTGGGATAGCAGCTCCTCCCTTTCGGCTTCCCACCTATTCTTTTCCTCTTGGAGCTCTCCATCTTTTCCCTTGTATTCCATCATCTCCTGATGGACTTTATCTTTCTCCTCCTAGAGGGCTAGCAATTCAGCTAATTGG